>CM029400.1:32265393-32478708 GCA_017139565.1 Luffa aegyptiaca | reverse complement strand
TTTGGGTCGTTTTTGGACTGTTTTGGATCGTTTTTGGACTGATTTGGGCTGTTTGAGTTTTGGACTTAGATATATATTACTTTAGGTATATTTTGAACCGATTTGGGTTGTTTTTGGATTGATTTGGGTCGTTTTTGGACTGTTTTGGATCGTTTTTGGACTGATTTGATCTTTTGGACTTAGATTTACTTTGTTGGACCTCTTTGGACTTGTTTACTTAATTTTTTGATTTTTTTCGGATTAGTGTGACATATTTTTCATGTTGTTGAAAGAAATAAAAATACCTAATCCACGCGGTTAGGTATTTTTTTTTTTTCTTTCTTTCATATAAAAACATTATTTTAGTGATAGATTTTTAGTTTATGGATGATTTTAGTGATAGATTTTTAGTTTGTGGACTGTTTTAGTGCTTTCAAACATTTATGGATTATTTGGAACCGATTTGGGTTGTTTTTGGATTGATTTGGGTTGTTATTGGACTGATTTTGGTCGTTTTTGGACTAATTTGGGCTGTTTGAGTTTTGGACTTAGATATATATTTTTATAAGTATATTTTGAACCGATTTGGGTTGTTTTTGGATTGATTTGGGTCGTTTTTGGATTGATTTGGGTCGTTTTTGGACTGTTTTGGATCGTTTTTGGACTGATTTGGGCTGTTTGAGTTTTGGACTTAGATATATATTACTTTAGGTATATTTTGAACCGATTTGGGTTGTTTTTGGATTGATTTGGGTCGTTTTTGGACTGTTTTGGATCGTTTTTGGACTGATTTGATCTTTTGGACTTAGATTTACTTTGTTGGACCTCTTTGGACTTGTTTACTTAATTTTTTGATTTTTTTCGGATTAGTGTGACATATTTTTCATGTTGTTGAAAAAAATAAAATTTAATTAATATTTTTCTAATTTTTTCAATTATAGTCAAATTGGTAAAATATGTCATTGCCTCGTGAGAAGTTAGTGATTCTTGAACCTGGAAATGGTGGGGATAGTGATATAGAGACAGAAGTTGATGAATTATTTGGAGAAAATGTTAATATTAATCCTCCCCCTAGAAAGCCAAATGAGGAGCCACCTTCAGATATTTTCACACATATAGATTGGGAGATTACTAATTCAATATGTGAAGTAGGGTCCACATTGGAAGAAGGGGCAAGGTGTGTAGAAATGAACCCAGATGTAATCACCAAAGGATTATTATTTGAGAATAAAAAGGATCTACAACTTGCCGTAAAAAAATATTGTGTTGTAAACCATTACCAGATTACTGTGGTGGAATCAAATCAAGATATTTGGTATGTGAAGTGCAAACAATGGGATGAAGGGTGCAATTGGAGACTTCGTGCCTGTCGGCGAAAAACTCATGGAATGTTCGAAATTACGAAGCTTGAAAGGGAACATTCGTGTTTATATCCAGAACTCACCCAAGACCATTCACAACTAGACTCAGATTTTATGTGTAATGAAATTCAAAATCTTGTTCGAAGTGATCCTGGAGTTTCTATATCATTATTGCAAGAAACTATAAAGAAAGACTATGGTTATAGTGTTAATTATAGACGTGTATGGCAAGCTAAGCGAAAAGCTTTGATAAAAGTATTTGGTGATTGGGAAAAATCGTATGAAGAACTTCCTTATTGGTTGATGGCTGTTGTACACTACAATCCAACATCTAGGGTTGAATGGGACTTCATTCCAACTGAGGTACCGCACAATGTAATTCTTGGTCAAGTCTTTTGGTCCTTTGGTCCCGCAATAGAAGGTTTTAAATACTGTAGACCAATGATTCAGATTGATGGTACACACCTCTATGGCAAGTATAAAGGGAAATTATTGATAGCTTCATCTGTTGACTCAAATGGACATATATTTCCCCTTGCCTTTGCAGTTGTGGAAGAGGAGAGCACTTCTAGCTGGTCATGGTTTTTACGTGCCTTACGTGCCCATGTTACACAGAGGGATGGTATATGTTTAATTTCTGATAGACATGGAGGCATATTAGCTGCTGTGAATGATGATGAAAATGGTTGGAGTGAACCTAGAGCATACCATCGATATTGTCTTCGTCATGTGGCAAGTAACTTTAATAAAAAGTATAAATCGAAGCAGCTCAAAGACTTGGTCTATAGGGCAGGACGTCAGCACCAAAGGCGTAAGTTCAATCGATGTATGAAAGAGTTAAAGCGATTAAATCCTGATTGTCTTGAATTTTTCACTCACATGAATCTAGAAAAGTGGACACAATCACATGACAATGGGTATCGCTATGGATGGATGACTACAAACCTAGCTGAATGTATTAATGGTGTGTTCAAGGGAGCTAGAATGTTGCCCATCACGGCATTGGTTAAGTGCACTTGGTATCGGACAATCCATTATTTTGAACAACGTCGAGAAGAAATCAGTGAAGCATTTGATCGTGGTGAAACGTATACACGATATGCTTTAAATAGACTCAGGAGGTGGGAAAAGAGAGCTACTGCACATACTGTAAAGTCTGCTGATAGAAGTACTTCAACTTTTGAAATTGAAACAGGAATAAGTATGATTTCTCCATATAAGGGTCAGCAAACACAAGTTGTTTGCTTAAAAGATAACTCATGCACCTGTAACAAGTGGCAGATCTACAAGATCCCCTGCTCCCATGTAATTGCAGCTTGTAACCACATTCATTTGGCACACTTACCTTTTGTTGATGAAACATACAAGCTATCAGAATACCAGCGATGCTATGAAAGTCAATTCCATCCTATTCAACATAGAGATTATTGGCCAGAGGTACAATTTGACACACTTCGTCCAAACAAGCATTTGTTGAGGGAACATGGAAGACCAAAATCTAAACGAATTCATAATGAGATGGATTGGCGAGAAGCTGGTACAAAAGTGCGTTGTGGTTTGTGTAAGCGAGAAGGCCATAACAAGCGCACTTGTCCAACTCGCGGCGCTTCATCTTCAACCCATGGATGAAGAAGGTTTATTTTGATTCAAATTTCTTTTCTAAACATTATTATTGGTTGATTAAATTGAATTTGATTTTGTCAAATTTCATCAACAGGTATGGAGCTCGTATAATGGATTTTGTAATGGACTTTGTAATATTGAATTTGTAATGGATTATATTTGTAATGGACTTTGTAACGGATTATGTTTTCTTTGTAATGAATCTTGATTTGTAGTGGACTTTGTTTGTAATGGATTATGTTTGTAATGGACTTTGTAATGGATTATGTTTTCTTTGTAATGAATCTTGATTTATTAGTTGCTAATGGACTTATGTGTTTTTAAATGTTCAGTATAAATATGGAACCTGGGCCAATTAACCCAAGACAATTATATTTACAACGTACGCACCGTTCACAGTCGATATGGGATGATCAATCCACTACTATCTTGCAATGTCGAAGAAGAGAGGCAGTGGTTAATAGAAATATCAATATAGATCAACGCATCGTGCCTTACGTACAACAAGCTGGATTTTGGGGGGTTGCGCAGATTGGGTTCATGCAACTAAATTGGCATCTTATTACTGCGTTGGTTGAGCGATGGAGGCCAGAAACCCATACATTTCATATGCCTTGTGGAGAGTGTACTGTTACACTTCAAGATGTTGCAGTGCAGTTCGGATTACCTATAGATGGAGAACCTGTAACTGGTTCATTGCAATATAATTGGGGTCAGGTATGTGAGGATTTTTTGGGAGTTCGACCCCCTGAATTGCATGGATCTAGATTAAGCATTCCATGGTTGGCAGCACAGTTTGCAGAGTTGCCCCCCAATGCCGACGAGATCACAATACAGAGGCATGCGAGAGCCTTTATTATGCAATTGATTGGAGGGTTTCTATTTGCTGACAAGTCCAACACACTTGTTCATCTCATGTTTCTTCCACTTTTAGAAAACTTCGAGACAGCTGGACAATATTCTTGGGGTAGTGCATGTCTTGCATGGTTGTATAGAGAATTATGTCGAGCTAGTAGTGCCAGTGCATTAGAGATAGTCGGTCCACTAATACTACTACAAGTTTGGGCGTTCGATCGGTTTTCTATTGTTGCACCACTACACGACTTGCCGACCCCTGGTCATTATGCTGGACGCCCACTTAGTGCTCGGTATGTTAAATTTACGTATAATTAAAATTTATCATAAATTTGCATAATAGTATGCTTTAATTGTATTGTATAATGTGTAGATGGAATGGAATTTTGGCTGCATCTGAGCAAACTACAAATTTGTTGATCATGTATCGTATTACATTTGATCGTCTTATGTCCAACCAGGTAAAACAGTAATCAAATTTTTTCTTATTTAAAAAAAAATGTACATTAATAAATTTATTGTTTTATAAATTTCAGATCACATGGACACCATACACACCTGAGATTATGGCCTTACTACCAGACTATTGTCGTAATGGACGGGAGATTTGGTTGACTGTAAGCTCTCTCATATGTTTTCATATTGTAGAGTGGCATTACCCAAATCGAGTGCTAAGACAATTTGGAATGCGACAAATGGTGCCGCCATATTGCGATACAGTCATAGAGTTACATCAATTAGACTTGCGAGGTAAGCACGATCACAATTGGCGACATCATCATGCATCATATATATCACTGTGGCGTGCACGCCGTGATCATTGTGTCCTGGGCGACATAGTAGACATGCCAGTTGTGTCTGATGACTACTTACACTGGTATGATTCAATCACGAGGAGGTATATCACGCGTGAGGGTGCTTATTATGCTTGCACGGTATAGTATATACTTTGATTTTGTTATTATTGAATTTCAGTTACAAATTTTTATTATTTTAATTATTTTCTTCTTGCAGAATAACTTTGTTCGAGATGTGCAACATTTTTCTGTGGAGCAAAATATACCACAGTTAGGTTCTATGTGTGAGCAATACGTCACGAACATAACTGATATCATTCAACAAATTAGGAGACTTACCGTTGCTGACACTGATCGGACACGTGCTCGTCGTAGACGCCGTCGACAACAGGCTGTAGACATTCCACAGCAGAATGAAGATGAAGAACCTCCTATAGTTGATGATGACACCTTAGCTCATCAAGTTCAGTCACTAGCAGATCAGACAGACATTGCTTCAAGTTCTGGACTTCAAGTTCTGGACATGGTGACATAACTCAACAAGATATTGATGATGTGATTCATCATCAATCACACATGGAAGCGCCTCAACCTCGTCGTGGAGCTCGTCAGAGAAGACAACGTCGTTGTGACACTTAGGATTTTACTTATTTTTTGTACTAGCTTTTGTAAAAGACGAAATTATTCCAGAAGATTGTTGTCTGTGAAATTTTAGAAAAATATCTATCTACGTTAATTAAAAAAAAGAGAAATATTTACTTCGAAATAAATTTTAAATATGAAAATATTTAAATGTGGTAAACAAAATTGGTGCATACTTAATTAAAAAAAAAAAAAAAAAAAAAACAAAAAAAAAAGGGAACTCGTGTACCAGGTACACGAGTTTAATGTGAAATCGTGTACCTGGTACACGATTATTACCACGTAAACCGTGTACCTGGTACGCGATGCTTATTGGAATCGTGTACCACGTACACGATTTTATCCAACGGAAATCGTGTCCAAGGTACATGATTTTTAACCACCCTAGTTTTGTCAATAGTTTCAAACTTCACCCTACCTTTGTAATTTGTTATTTTAAGTACATTATTAATATTTTTATTTTGAAAACTACATTAGATTTGTCATTTTTTTTTAAAAGTACATTATTCGAGAAATTACCCCAAGTTTTTCCCTCTTTCGTTTGGTGTTGGGTTCAAGAGATTTGCGTTAATTCCTTAATTTTTAGCGTCGTATAGGCTCGATTGGGCTTGAAAACGTTCTGCCGTGGTGACCCATGCCTCGATTGGCCCAAATCCAATGGATTATCGATGTCGCATTCTTACAGGTCAACCTCGTATGTGGTTGTTGTTTTGGCTTTAGTTTCAATACCTATGAATTATCGATGTCAAATTCGAGTTACCCGACCCTTATAGGCTCCTAAAATGCGAAATTAAGTAGTTTTTTCTTGTTGTCCAGCAAATGTATAACCTTAAATTCGACCTTCAGGGAACACCTATAGCCCATAAAGCTTTAGACGTGGTTGTCCATTGTCCAACGACTTTGGGTTTTCATTTCGGGGAATTTTTATTCACTTTCCAATAAGGAATTTGGTCATTTTGGGTAAGTTTTGTCCCCTAACAGTATGTTTTAAGTTACTTGCTTTTAGTTTAGACTTTCCCATAATGTTTAGTAGCTTCTGTTGTAGTTGTGGGTCCAATTGGAGCTTATTCGTACAAATTCTAGCAAGGTAATTGCCTTTGTTCAATGGTATTAGGTAAGTAATACTATCCCTAGGACTCCTAAAATTCTGCTTTGAGACCCTTTGGTTAGTTCTGATGCTTGGGTGTGGTTGGTTTGGAATTCGATCTTGCTTCAGGTGTTAGGCTTGCCTAGTAGGTTGGAAGCAAGAAAGACTTCATTGGATTGTTTAGTAATCGCTTTAAGTAAGTAGTTTCTGCTTGATGGGTTTGTTTGATTGCATGAATTATGTTGTATATTACTCTCTTTAGTCTCTCACTTGTTAAAGCATGATTTGTTGTGCTATAAGCATGTTGAAGTGTTTGAGTTTGAGCATGAATTGTTGTGCTAAAAGCATGTTGGAATGTTTGAGTTTGAGCATGATGTGTTGTTGGCTAGCTATATTGCATGGTAGAGTTGTGACATGAGTCTAGTGAGTTGGTGCATTGCATGACGCATAATTCATGTGGTAGGTGTGTAGCATGGTGCGTAATTCATGTGTTAGGTGCGTTGCATGACACGTAAGACATGTGTTGAGTTTGCGTAGCATGACATGTAATTCATGTGTTAGGTGTGTTGCATGTTGCATAATTCATGTGATAAGTTTGCTTAGCATGGTGCGTAATTCATGTGTTAGGTGCGTAGCATGACGCGAAAATCATGTGTTGCTTAGAGAATGTGTTGCATAATGTGAGATGCATGTCGTATGCAAGTATGTTGGATGTTTTATAGCTTTAAAAGCATGTTGGATATGTGTGAGAAGCATGTTGAGTGGAATTGTTTGTTGTTTGTTGGCTCACCAAACGTGAGCTACTTACCAGTATGTGGTTGACGGAAGAGATTGTAGCAGTCTCTTGTCAAATAAATTTATAATCCTCAACTTCTAAAGCTAACTTGTAGCAGTAGTGGTCGGGGTCGATCACAAGGAGTCTATGCAAACAAATCTTTATTTCCTTAATTGTTTTAGGTAACCAAAAAGGGGGGGTTTTATATTTGGAAAGCAAATTGTTATGGAACGAAAACTAATTATGGAAAATTTAAAAAGGAAAGTAAGAGAATCAAATAAAGGAAAGAAATCAATACCTCAAAGATCATGTAACGAGGATTGTCTTAGTAAGTTTAATTCAATTAAATCATTAATCTCACTAATAAGTTAAAACAAGTTTAAGTTCGGCATATTCCGACAACAAACCGATAACCATGATCCTACTATCACAAACATGCAAATGTTAAGTTTGATTCTAGCTTAAATTAATTAATTGGCCGATTAACTAATCTAAACCGCATTGGGATCTAGCAAAATTAATTAACATGCAACGGCAACAAACCACAATTACAATTGATTAAATCATTTAGTCCTAGAGACGCATACGTAAAATCATAACGTTAAACTATTTGCTACTTAGATTTAGGAAGTAAATTTAGAGAGGGCGCGGTCAAGGTTGTCAATCTTTCCTACCACAATCTAAACTTATAGAAAAAGAACTACAATCACATAAACATGCTTTGAGAATTCAAACAAGAGATTTCATCAAAAGAACTTGAACTTACACTTTGATGCCCCGACTACATGAATGAAGAGCCTAGCCTCTCATGGAGCAAGAGCAAGCTGAATTCTTCATGGAATACATCAATGAAAGCAAGAAAAACTAAAACTAAGAAGAATGATGGAGAAAGGGGAGAGAGATGGACTACAATGTTGTAGTGAATTTGTTCGGTTTTATGCCCTAAAACTCGTAGATTGTAAATGTAACATTTGACATGATTCAATGAAGTATTATTTCTATATATTTGTTTCGCCTAAATATAACCACAAATCCAATAAACTAAGAACTCATGGCTATATTATGTATACTTGAAGTTTATGTGTGACATAAGTATGGATCAAGTTCAAGTAAATAGTCTAAACGATCTATAGTGTATGGATGAGGTTGGGTACCTTAATCATGGGGACACTATTGGCGCGGCTCGCTTTGTTCCTTAAAGACAGACGATGTGATCCTAATCGTTCATGTATAAGACATGCGAGTGAAGGCGTTCTATGCAAAGAGTTTGCATAGAGATCGGACCAGGAGATAAGCCACTTTCACTTTACAACACCGTTTACTGTTGAAACTGAACATCTCATACATGTAACCTAGGTAACTCGATCTTAATCCTGAGCTAACTATGAACTCCTATTTATTTAGGATTTTCCTTTGATTTGCATGGGTGAGAGTGGCCAAACATCGTCGACTCAATAAGCCTACCATTTTGGGGATAAGACTAAATATATAGTTGGGGACATAGCTTTGGAAGATGGAATTCACTACTACTCGTTTTAAGGTTAGTGAAGAGGTTGTTCCCTTAAGTACTGACTCCGAGTCTTGAACAAGGGGCCCCACCCTCTCATAACCTTGAGAGGGACTTGGTTCAGTGATTGTATCACGAACTAATTGTTCATTAGAGGATCAATGGAACTTAAGGAACAAGATGTAACTATAGGGGTAAAACGGACATTTGACCCAACTCTATTTGCAAACAACCGGTGAAGGGTCGACTTACTAATCATGGTTATCTAAAGTGTACAAGAAATATATCTACAGTGAGGAGAGTGCAACTACGGGCTATAGTGGAGTGTCCCGGAAGCTAATGAAAGATGAATGACTAGATTAATGAGATTAACCGGTTATCATCCTTTCGTTGGAGTCCATGATCTGTAGGTCCATTAGGTCCCTTTACTAGCTCAATAGGAATAAAACTTGGAACAATGTGATAGGTTAATATTTGAAACGTTCAAAATTGGAAAAGGATACAAAAGTCAGTTATATGCGATATTTAACGACATATAAGTTTAATTACGAATTAAACTTAAAAAAATGAAAGTTGGATATATTTAAATATGATTTAAATATTAAACACGTAAATAAAGATTCATGTTCGAGAAATTTCGTAGGGAGAAAAACCAAGATTGCACAAGTGGTATTAATATAAGATATTAAATTAAATGATTTTATTTTAAATCAAATAAGTTTTAATTAAATTAAAATAAAATTATAATTGAGTGGGATTATTCAGATTTTATCTTTAAAATTACAAATTTTGAATTTAAAAGAAATTAAAAAATTTGGTAATTTTTGGAGGTGGTGTTTAATGACTAATCACCTTAGATTAGCCTTCTTGCACCACCTAATCCATGACTCAAATCACTCCCAAATTGTTCTTGGCATCCAGATCATTAGGGATCGTAGGAACAAAACCTTAGTCATGTCTCAAGCAGCGTATATCGACAAAATGTTAGCTCGATATTCGATGCAGAACTCCAAGAAAGGATTGTTACCTTTCAGGCACGGAGTTCATCTGTCTAAAGAACAATGTCCTGAGACACCTCAAGAAATTGAGGATATGAGACATATTCCCTACGCCTCAGCTGTCGGCAGCCTAATGTAAGCTATGCTCTGCACTAGGCCAGACATTTGTTTTGCAGTGGAAATAGTTAGTCGATACCAATCTAATCCAGGGTATGACCACTGGACTGCCGTTAAAAACATCCTCAAGTATCTCCGAATAACGAGGAATTATATGTTGGTGTATGGTTTAAAGGATCTGATCCTTACTGGTTACACCGACTAAGATTTTCAAACTGACATAGATTCACGGAAATCTACATCAAGGTCAGTGTTTACTCTGAATGGAGGAGCAGTAGTATGGCAGAGCATTAAACAAGGATGCATCGCTGACTCCACCATGGAAGCAGAGTATGTTGCTGCATGTGAAGCAATCAAAGAAGTAGTATGGCTACGGAAGTTCCTGACAGACTTAGAAGTTGTTCCAAACATGAACTTGCCTATCACTTTATATTGTGATAACAGTGGGGCAGTAGCCAATTCTAAAGAGCCTCGCAGTCACAAACGAGGCAAACATATCGAGAGGAAGTATCACCTAATTCGGGAGATAGTGTAGTGTGGGGATGTGATAGTCACGAAGATCGCTTCAGAACACAACATCGCTGATCCATTTACAAAAACTCTCTCGGCTAAAGTGTTTGAGGGTCATCTACAGAACTTACGTCTACGAGATATGTATATAACATAACCTAGGACAAGTGGGAGATGTACAGGGTATAAGAGTGCCCTAGTTTATGTATGAAGGGATAAAAGCCCTTGCGCAGCGGAAACGTTCAGAACCTTAACTCAGTTTTAATTCGAATTAAAGTACCAATACGTTGGTATAAAAAACACAGCAATAAACAAAATTTAACATGCCGTAACAGTTTATAAAACATGCTATAATTAAAAGGAAAAACCTTTAGATCTAATCTAAATTGGATCCTAATGATCCTAGATCAAGAAACACCTACCGTAGATGAAGTTCTTGATTCGTTTCGCCTTTTCCCTCACTATTTGCAGAAAATTCCAGCAGCGAAAAAGTCTTGATCTTGCTGGAAAATTATCACGAACACCACCACCAAAGATTGCACCGGTATTCTCTTCAAGGATGTGCGTTAGGGGCTTGTGGGAGCGTGATTTCTAAGAGATTGGAAGAATTTTCTTCTCTGTATTCTTGAGAGAAAATCACAGAGAATTCTTGAGAGAGTTGGAGAGCACGAGAGCTTTGCGTGAGTCCTTGATCGATGTAACCAACTGAACGAAAAAGATTATATTGAGGGAGTGGTTATTCAACGGATGAAAACCACCACTCCCTAAAATCTCTCCCTATCAAGCGTGAGACCTAGGTTAGCGTGGACGAACAATTCCATCAGTCACTTTAACTGATGGAATAATTAATTTAATAATAATATTAAATTAATTTAATTAATTAAATTAACATTTAATTTAATAATCATATAAACCCTTTATAATAATTCCACATAACCTATTGTTTTAATAAAATTCAATTAAATCAAATTTAATTAAAGTAATTAAAACTAATTATTAATTAATATAATAACTAATTAATATATTGATTAATATTATAATTAAATATCTCATATTTAATTATATCTCTCTCCAAATAAACTATAGTTTTAATGTACATCATATGTGCATTAATTATAACCTATAGTTTTTAATACGAATCAAATTCATATTTAACTTAATATTCAAACTCCTTTGAATATTCAATTCACCCTTAGAAATTTACCTCAACGCCCTTATAGAGCTACCGGTGGGACCTGATGGACCTACAGATCAGAAGCTCCAACGATATGAGATTAATTGGCTAAACTCATTAACCAAGTTAATCAATATTCGTTAACTGTGGTTCACTCCACTATAGAACCACAGCTGCACTCTTCTCACTGCAGATATAATTCTGTGTCCACGGATATCGACCATCAACAGTAAGTTAGCCCTTCACGTGTGTTCGTACCCCAGCTAGGTCAAATTACCGTTTTACCCCTGGGCTACCTCTTTGTCTCCAGTGCTCCTCTAATGAACAACCTGTTTGAGGTCCAACCAGCAAACAGAAGTCCCTCTCGTGCCATAGAGAGGGTAGGGCCCATTGTTCAAGACCCAGAGACACCACTTAAGGGAACACACCTCTACTTACCCTAAAGCTGGGAAGGAGTGAATTCCATCTTGTAAAACTATGTTCCCAGCTCCCCACTCGGTATTGTCCCCAAAATGGTAGGCTTATTGAGTTGGCGTGCAGGCCACTCTCACCCGTACAAATCAAAGGACAATCCCTCATGGACAGGAGTCCATAATCCACTCAGGATTAAGGCCAAGTTGCCTAGGTCATCCTAGTGAAATAGAAACCAAGCTAACTAACGGTGTTACAGTTAGTGGTTAACTATTTCGCGGTCCGGCCTTTGTGCAAACTCATTGCACAGGATACCCCCACTCGCATGTCAACTACACGAACGCGTTGGATCATTGCGTTTGTATCAAAATACAAAGCGGGTCGTATCCATAGTGTCACTAGGATAAGGTACCTAACCTTATCCCTATACTACAGACCCTTTAGGCTAAAACTTGAACATCGATCCCCGTATGTCCCTACATACTAGTTCAAGCCTCATTCTATTAGCCTTGGATGTTTAGTTTATTGGATTAGGGTTAATAAGACAAGATATAATACAAACATTGAATAATACATCACTTTTATTAATGTTCGGTCAAATGTACATTTACTATCTACGAGTTTTATGGCATAAAACCCAACAATGTATTTGTTACATTTCCTTCCTTTGGTATTATTAAATGTGTATACATTTCCACTCACTAGAGTTTTAATGCAAGTGGGAGTTTGTTGGGTTTTATGCCCTAAAACTCGTAGATTGTAAATGTAACTGATAGCGGGCAGAAATGTCGCTATTTTAGTCCTAAAATATTAAGCTTTTTAGTGCTTTAATTGTGTTTTATTGAGAAATTCTAATTTAATTTATTATTTTGTCCTAAGGAGCACTTTGTGGATTTTTGGTGGAAAAAGGCCCTAAAATGAGCAATCTAACCCAAATTTCCATCCATGGGTCAAAGGGGGAGCCCAAGAAGTCAACCATGCAAAGAAGATCCAAAAAGAAATGAAGAAATGCCCAAATTTCAAGCCCAAACCGCGTGGACTGTTCTGGAATCTGCATAGCGTCGAGACGCTGTGGGGACAGCGTCGCGACGCTGTCCCATTTCTTGGCCAGCAAGTTGGGTGACGTCACAGCGTCGAGACGCTGTGCCGATAGCGTCGCGACGCTGTCCTATTTCCGGGCCTATATAAGGCCTCCCTTGGTGCCCATTTTTACGATCAATCATTCCAAATCCTTTCCTTCCTTCCCTTCCTAGGCTCTTTTTGAGCCTTCTCTCAAGGCTTTTTAGTCTTTTTGAGAGTTCTTAGTGGGAAAATTTTGGGGAGCTTTGGGGAGCACTCTAGGAGGCTCAAGGCATGCTCGGAGGGACTCCAAGTGCTAGCGACGGGGTCTTCGACGGTCATTTCCTTTCCTTTTATTTTGCTCATATTTATGCTTTCCATTGTATATTTTGTGGATATTTTAGCCATGTATAGCTAAACCCCAATTTGGGGTCTTGAAATGAAAACATATAGTTAAATGTTATTATAATTGCCTTTCTCTTGCCCTCTTTTACTAATTATTTGTATGGATGCTCGTAATGCTGTATGCAATCTGGCCAGTTGTATATTGATCCGATTCTTAATGGAAACTCGATGGAGAGAAATTAGGATAGATCATAATCCATGCAACTATTTTAATTGCCCGTCGTGACAGCGAGATTAGTTGATTAAACTTAGATTCCTAAAATGAATCAGAACGTAATAATTAACGAATTTTAATGGCGCTAAGGACACTTCGGTTGTTAAAATGGATTAATTAGAATTAAGGGAAACCGACAGGAGATCCTATGTGACTAACGGAGATTCTAGGAGTATAATTAGTTGGGCAATGAGATAGGTTAATTGTAATAATTATTTAGCTATTAATTGATTTTCAAGACCCCGCTTCTCACTAAAAACTCTTTCTCCATATTTTATTTTTCCTTGATTGATCAAATTTTTAATCTTTAATTGCTTTAATTTTAAATTCGTTTTAATTTCATGTTTTGGTCCCTAAATATTATTTCCTCCAAGTATTTTTAGTGATCAAGAATTTATTGCTTTGCTTAATTTTCGCTTCACCACCCTGTGGGTTCGATACTCGGAATATTTCCGTTTTATATTACTTGCGGCCCGTGCACTTGCGGTATTTGCACTCGCCATAACAGTAACATTTGACTTGCTTCAATGAAGTATTATTTCTATATATTTGTTTTGCCTAAAAATAACCACAAATCCAATAAACTAAGAACTCATGGCTATATTATGTATACTTGAAGTTTATGTGTGACATAAGTATGGATCAAGTTCAAGTAAATAGTCTAAACGATCTATAGTATATGGATGAGGTTGGGTACCTTAATCCTAGGGACACTATTGACGCGACTCGTTTTGTTCCTTAAAGACAGACGATGTGATCCTAATCGTTCATGTATAAGACATGTGAGTGAAGGCGTCCTATGCAAAGAGTTTGCATAGAGATCGGACCAGGAGATAAGTCACTTTCACTTTACAACACCGTTTACTGTTGAAACTGAACATCTCATACATGTAACCTAGGTAACTCGATCTTAATCCTGAGCTAACTATGAACTCCTATTTATTTAGGATTGTCCTTTGATTTGCATGGGTGAGAGTGACCAAACGTCGCCAACTCAATAAGCCTACCATTTTGGGGATAAGACTAAATAGATAGCTGGGGACATAGCTTTGCAAGACGGAATTCTCTGCTACCCGTTTTAGGGTTAGTGAAGAGGTTGTTCCCTTAAGTACTGACTCCGAGTCTTAAACAAGGGGCCCCACCCTCTCATAACCTTGAGAGGGACTTGGTTCAGTGATTGTATCACGAACTAATTGTTCATTAGAGGATCAGTGGAACTTAAGGAACAAGGTGTAACTATAGGGGTAAAACGGACATTTGACCCAGCTCAAGTTACGAACAACCGATGAAGGGTCGACTTACTAATCATGGTTATCTAAAGTGGACAAGAAATATATCTACAGTGAGGGGAGTGCAGCTACGGGCTATAGTGGAGTGTCCTGGAAGCTAACGAACGATGAATGACTAGATTAATGAGATTAACCGGTTATCATCATTTCGTTGGAGCCCATGATCTGTAGGTCCATTAGGTCCCTCTACTAGCTCAATAGGAATAAAACTTGGAACAATATGATAGGTTAATATTTGAAACGTTCAAAATTGGAAAAGGATACAAAAGTCAGTTATATGTGATATTTAACGACATATAAGTTTAATTACAAATTAAACTTAAAAAATGAGAGTTGGATATATTTAAATACGATTTAAATATTAAACACGTAAATAAAGATTCATGTTCGAGAAATTTCGTTGGGAGAAAAACCAAGATTGCACAAGCGGTATTAATATAAGATATTAAATTAAATGATTTTATTTTAAATTAAATAAGTTTTATTTAAATTAAAATAAAATTATAATTGAGTGGGATTATTCAGATTTTATCTTTAAAATTACAAATTTTGAATTGAAAAGAAATTCAAAAATTTGATAATTTTTGGAGGTGGTGCTTAATGACTAATCACCTTAGATTAGCCTTCTTGCACCACCTAATCCATGACTCAAATCACTCTCAAATTGCTGTCAATTTTTTGTGCAATTCTTGTGCATGTTTTTCCTCTATAGCTGATGAAAATGAGTAAGATCATTCAACCTAAAATGCTGCCAAAATTCTTCCAAAACCTCCATGACTCAAACTCTTAAACTTGTTTATACCCATAAGTTTTCCTTTCCAATTCCTATCAATTGAGGATCCCACAATCCGTTCCAAGGCCTGAGGATAGTAGAGAAGATCCAAGTGGTTATCCAAAAGTCGTTGGTGTGAATTATAAGGCATCAGATTATACAAATTGGGAGCTTCAAGAGGTAGTTACCTTATTACTCTGTTTTTTGTTCTTATGAACAGCATGTCTTCTAGGATCAAATTGATAAAATTGTGTGCCTAAGATCTTAAATTGCTTCCGCATGTGTGATATTAACACCTACAGAATTGTGTATTGAGGGATGATTCTAAACCTACACCAAAGGCCTCTATTTATAGGAGTTATTGGCTTTCAATTCGTGGTAATTTGGTGTTGAAAGGATCCTCCAAATATGGGAAATTCGTAGAGCAAATAAGGAAAATTTCAATTTTGGAAAAATGCCTAGCGTCGAGATGCTATAACACAGCATTGCGATACTGGTCCTTCTGATATGGAAAGTAGCCGTTGAAATTGCCTAGCGTCGAGACGCTAGGATTGCAGTGTCTCGACGCTGCTCTCCAGCTTGATCACCGAAATTATTTCCTTAAATGGCTGGCGTCTCGACGCTGATGAGGCTCCAAGGGCAGAATGGTCATTTTACGCTATGGTTTCGCTTGTTTAAGTCCCAAATTGCTTCTAACGCTTCGATGAGGACCTATAGACATATTATACTCATTTTAAAGCATTTTTCGCGAGGAATTCAACTAAGATAAGCAAATTGGGAGATTCTAAATGTATAACAATTTAGCTTGATAAGTGGTTGTACTGATACCTTCCGCTTTCCTCTCCTCCTACATTTTAGATGATGCAGGCTATGATGACTGCCATAACCATGGTATTGTTGAGGAGCAGGCTTATGAAGAGGAACCTTAGTAGCTTGTGTTAAGTTTTCCTTTATTTTAATTTTGAGTAGGGTAGTAATGCTTGATGTCGAGTTTTTAGAGGGATGTTTCAGTTTCTGGTTCTGTTGGTGTTAATCACCTAGCTATAGGAGTTATTTTCTTTGTTATGGTAGAACTAAGTTTGTTGGGATTATTTTAATACTGTCTCTTATGAATTAGTAAAGGCTAAGTTTCATTAATATAACTGGTTGTTTTATGCTTAATCCTAGAAGGCTTTAAATAGTTGATGTTACGAGACTTGACTCGTATAGTGGTTTTGTTGTTATAATTCTGTGAAATGAAGTACGGTGGAATGAGCTTAAATAATATAGAAGTGTTTTTTTTTTTTTTATGTTTATCAGATTTAGAAAACAAATTTTGGGATTGGCATTTTTACATTATTATTATGCTGTTGAAAGTTTCATTGCACCCGGTTGGCTTTAGGCTAGTTTGGTTAGTAAATATCTCTAGGCTAAGTTAAGAAAATCTAGGGTGTTACAATTGGTATCAGAGCGGAGTTTTTCCTGTACACTGACCTAGGTAATCTAAGTTGTTAAGTAGTGTGTGTTAGAGGTCCTCCTTGCTCTCCTCTCCATCACCAGGTACAGAAGCATTTATATTTGCTTTGAATAATATTATATTGTTTGGTTTCGTAAGTTATCTGCTTTGTCTGATGCCTGCAATGTATAATTATGATTTAGCATATTTGTTACTTGTCTTGTGTGCCTTGTTCAAGCATGTTTGTTTTTCCATGGTTGCTTTATCTTGTAGAAGCTAGGCCTAAGGATGTTCCCTTTAGGGAGTTAGATAGCATGCGTGGATTGCATGCTTGTTGTGTGGTAGTAGGACTAGGATGCTACCTAGTTTTAGGTTAGTGTTTTTCCCTTGAAATCTAAGTTGTTGGTTGTTCAATAATCGTGGTGTCGCCTTCTTAGTCAATTCCTCGAGGGTGCAGACGCAGGGTTCTGATTGACGTGCAAGAGAACTCGAAAAGCGATGGCAATGCCAAGCAAAGGGGCGACCCTCCTGTTTAGGGAGCTGTCCCTCCAGCCTCGCCTGCAATCCCTCATATGTTGATCGTTATAGAGGTGCTTCAAACCATGTTTGACAACATGGCCCAGCGAAATGTCGGGCAGCAACGACACCCTAACTGGGCACCGAAGACCCGGTGGAATCTCAGTTTATCAGAGATTTCAAGCACTACAACCCCTCCTCCTTTTGATGGACGATTAGAAAATCCTTTGGCAGTTGAGAGTTGGATCGGCAATCTGGAAGCTATGTGCGATTATATGAATTGCGACGACCGTCTGAAGGTGTTAGGCGCAATTTTCATGTTGAGGGATAAAGCCCGTAACTGGTGGAATTTTGTGGCAACGGCTAAAGACCATGTCAATGAACCGATCTCGTGGGATAAGTCCAAGGATTTCTTGTATGACTACTACTTCCTTGAGACAGTCAAGGATGATAAGGAGACTGAGTTCCTACATCTGACTCAAGCAACCATGTCTGAGTGAAAATTCACCGAGCTCTCCCGCTTTGCTCCTGATTTGGTCAATATGTCAGAGAGAAAAATTAAGAGGTTCATCAAGGGTCTCAGGGATGAAATTAGAGGCGTGGGTCACCAAGGCAGAACGTTTTCAAGCCCAATCAAACCTATACGACGCTGAAAATTAAGGAATTAACGCAAATCTATTGAACCCAACACCAAACGAAAGAGGGAAAAACTTACGTCGTTTTTTCTCCAAAAGTTCGCCAACAATGGGGACAGAGAAGAGGTGCAGCGCTAGCACAAAACGCAAGGAGGGAGAGGGAAAGACCCGAGAAGAGAAAGAGAGATCGTGTGAGGGGGGCGACAACGGCGCTCGGGGCTGCAACAAAACAAGGCGGCGACTGCTGTACAACCGCGAAGGGGTTGGTCTTCCACCCGAACGAAAAGAGATGGAGGGTACCACGCACATGAGAGAGGTGAGAGTATTTGAGTGCCTTTTCGTTTTTTTTTTCTTTTTAATAACTAAAACCCAAGAATACGTCACCCAAATATAGCAATTTTCTAACATATTCCCTTCATTCAGGATAAAAATTCAAAACCTTAACCACTCACGGACTAAAAATTTGACTAGAGATTTAACGAGTTTTAGGGGGAGAAAATTTAATTTAACATAAACACTTTAATTCCAAAATTACCCAAACATAATGGCATTTTATTAACAATTCCGAAATAAAAGCCAAATAAAAATTAATTTCAAATTTCGACTTTAATACATGAAATTAATCGCACCGGAATGCATGGGACGTCATGTATGTTCCAAAATTAATAAACTTTAAAATAAAGTTACGGAAACATAAATTCAACTAAGAAAATATTTACAAACTTATAAATTTCACAAAAATGGGGATGAGCACATGTACCAAACTTAATCTCATGCCTTCCCCATGCCTTCCTATGGAAATTTTGAAGCAAAGACTTTGTAAGAAGTTAATTACTTGGTTAAATTACTGAGTTTAATCTCTAAGTTCCCGTTTGATAACCATTTGGTTTTTGGTTTTTGGTTTTGAAAATTAAATTAAAAACACTACTTCCACCTATAAGTTTATTGATATTTTTTTTATCTACCCATTTGCATATTTCTAAAAACCAAGTCAAGTTTTGAAAACTAAAAAAAATAATTTTCAAAAAAAAAAATTGTTCTTGAAATTTGGCTAAGGAATTCAAACATGTCCTTGTTAAAAACCATTATAAGGAAATTGAGAAAAATAAGCCTAATTTTCAAAAACCAAGGTCCCTTTTGATAACCATTTTGTTTTTTGTTTTTGGTTTTTGAAAATTGTGCTTGTTTTTTCCTAAATTTCTTGTGATGGTTTTTGTCTTTTGTTAAGCACACACTTGAATTCTTAGCCAAATTCCAAAAAAAAAAAAAACAAGTTTTTGAAAACTACTTTTCTTAGTTTTTAAAACTTGACTTGGTTTTTGAAAACATGAAAAAAAAATGGTAGATGACAAAACAAAGTAAATATATGGATGATAGTAATGTTTATAGACTTAATTTTCAAAAACAAAAAACTAAAAACCAAATGGTTATTAAACGGGACCTAAACTTTCATATTTGTGTTTAATAGGTTATTGAACTTTAATAAGTATCTAATAGGTTCTTGAATTTTCAATTTTGTATCTAATAGATCCCTAGACTTTAAAAATGTCAACTAGCTAGTTTCCTTAACTTTCAATTATGTGTCTACTTCGTCTTTAATACATTCAACATTTTTTAAAATTAATGAATCTATTAAACATAAAATTGAATTTTGTGTGTAATAAGAGATTGAACATTCAATTTTGCATCAAATAGGTATTTAATTATTTTTTAAAAAATGTGGAATATGGTTAGGGATCTATAAAACAAAGAATTGAAAGCTATAAAATTTATTAAACACAAAATAAAAGTTTAAGAACTTTAAAGGTAGGGACCTATTAGATATATTTTTTTAAAAGTTCAAAGATCTATATGACACAGATCTAAAAAGTTCAAGAACTAAACTTGTAATTTAACCTAAGTATGTAGTTGGACACATGCATACCATTTAATAATACTTGTTCCCAATATACAAGAACTAAAATCTTAACCACAATTTGTATAATAGGGACTAAATTGTTATTTCCATTAAAGTTCGACAAACAAAAATGATTTTTAACCTATAATTTTCTATTTTCTTAATTAAGGGTTTGACTGAAATTGTTGGTTTAAGGTGCCATTTTTGTTTTTAAATTTTCATGTATATCCTAAATAAATCCTTAAAATTATAAAGATTATGATGAAGATGAACTTTTTTTTTTTTCTTTTTACGAACTATGACCTCACAAATGTGGTAAGATTTGAACTCTGACGTTTTAATGAAAGTATGAATGCATCGATATTGTAGAGTCATGCCCAATTCATGAATTTAGATCGAAAAATAAGGGACACAAAATGCAAAACCACCCCTAAATCATGGATGCTGTTAAGTTAATAAACTTTAAATATTAAATCACTCCTAAACTAATAAGAGTTTTTTTTTTTTTTTTTTTTTTTTTTTTTTTTTTTTAATTTGTGTTTTTAAAGTTTTATTGTTAAAGTAGACTTACCATTTTCTCTGGTTTTTTTAATATACTTGTGTAGAAGATATTATTTTAAGAACAACTAAACTTATTGTTTTCCTCATTTATTTTATTATTTATTATAATATAATATTGCAAATATGTAGAGAAAGTTTGTACCTATAACTCACAAAAAGAAGCAAAGATGCCTAATGACTAGAGCCATGTTCAAGTGACAAGTTGTTTATTAACTTCAAAGCCATGAACTTATAAACTATCATATTCAAACATACAATAAATTTATCATTCTTTCTTTCTTTCTTTTTTTTCTTTTTCAAATCACTCCATTATTGGTTAAAGATAAAAGGCATTTGTAATCCCATATCATGTATGGATGGACGTCTTAATCCTCATCCCAACATTTATAACATATAGAAAATGTTAAATTACAAAATTGCTTCCAATGATTTGGGTATAGTTTCAATTTGGTCTTAAATTTTTTTAAAGTCTCAATCAAGTCTTTAGCATTTGGTTAAAATCTCAAAAATCATCTCTGAAGTGTCTTTTACCCACAACTTATTTCCTTTTATGTATTACACTTCACAATCATGAATAAAATCAACTACCAAAATTAACAAAATAACAAACATCAATTCATTGTCATGTAAAGAAAAGAGTAAATTTGACAATGAAATGAACTAAATAATTTGTGACATTTCACCGATTCATAAGAATCATCAAATTAAAACTTTTAAAATTATTGGACACTAAGGGGGTGTTTGGGGCACTGAATAGGTTATAATAACTCCTTATTATAACCTATTCAGTGTTTGGGGCATCAACAAAAATAAATGGTGAGGTAGGTTATTTTTACCCCCGATTATTTTATCCATTCTCTACAGTAACCATCATTCAACCCACCCGATTATTCTATCCATTTTCTACAGTAACTCTCTCCTCTCTTCTTCCATGCGACTCCTTGACTTTTCCGACGACCGACGGCCGCCGTCGACCGGCGAAGTTTCCGGCGACTTTTCCGACGGCCGCCGACAACTTTTCCGGCGATCGCCGACGACTTTTCCAGCCACCGATTTTTTTTTTTCATATTTCTTCTTATTTTCATTTTGAAAAATATAAAAAATGAAAATAAAGAAAAAAAATACAAAAACAAAAACATCGAAGGTTGCCGGAAAAGTCGTTGACAACATTGAAGGTTAACCAACTTTAAAAAAAAACTAATATGATTTTTGAACTAAACATTTACAATTTTTATTTTGGCAATACTAATAGTTAACTAATATGATTTTTCTATACCAAATCCTAAACTTTTTTGTTTTGTAAAAAAAAAAATATATCATAAAAAAAAACTAGAAAAAGAAAGCAGTCATTTGAACATTTGATTCAGAACTCCATGTTAAAACAGATCAGCACTGCAAACCCAGACTATTTTATCCCAGACTAAAATAATCTGCATCCCAAACACAGACTATTTCATCCCAGACTAAAACAATATGCATCCATTATTTTATCCCAGACTATAATAATCGGCACCCCAACACACAGATTATTATGACCCCAACTATTATAACCACCAGATATTATAACCAATTGAGCACCCCAAACAGCCCCAAGTAAAGCACAGCTAGAGAAAACTAAGTCAAAACTACCTGGAAAATCATAAGAATCAAAATTATGAAAAGAAAAAAATCCCTAAAATGAAAGAAAAGGTATTTTTTTAATTAAAAAGAAAAAAAGAAATCTTGGAAACAAATCCCAATTCTTATGTGGATTATAAAAAAAAATAATTGAAGCAGCACGCCCCACTTCCCGATCACTTGGGAAGATATTGGGGACGATTCGTCTCATATATAAAATAATTAGTATTCTCCCCAATCGCTTGCCTTTCAATTCACAAAAAAGATAAAATAAATAAATACATATCAAGTTGGAAAAAAAATTTGGAAGATTTGCAACAAAATCCGGTCGGATCTTGCTTCGTGTGATGTTTATCGTGGTGGGTCATTTTTTTCCCTTCCTTCTTCTCCTTCCTCTTAAAACCAACGCAAACCCACCAATTTCCACTCCTCTCTCAGCTCTCTCTCTCTCTCTCTCTCTCTCTCTCTTTCTTTCTCCTCTGCTTTTGAATTTTACCAAAATGGTTATGGCTGCCGATTCCCAGTTCCATGTTCTTGCCGTCGATGACAGCCTCATAGATAGAAAGCTCATCGAGAGGCTTCTCAAAACCTCCTCCTATCAAGGTACTTTTCGATTTATACAATCCAATTTCAGTTCATGTTGTATTGGTTTGCTCATTCTGTTTTTGATTTTGTTTTGTGTTTTGTGTTTCTTTGTAGTTACTACTGTCGATTCTGGTAGCAAGGCCTTGGAGTTTCTGGGTTTGATTGAAGAAGATGAACATACGAACTTCAAACCCCCTTCTTCTTCTTCTCTTTCCTCCGACAATCATCATCAGGTTATTCAATTTCAAATTCATTTCTCCCATTTCAATTCCATTCCATTTCCCTTCTCTGTTTCTGAAATTTTGTGAGGTTTTGTTTGTGTAGGAAGTGGAAGTGAATCTTATCATTACTGATTACTGCATGCCTGGAATGACTGGTTTCGATTTGCTCAAGAAAGTTAAGGTAAAAGAAGAAAGAAATTCTATGGTTTCTTAGTTCTACTTTTTTTTTTTTTTTTTTTTTTTTGAATTTTTGTGAAGAATGTGTCTGTCCACCCACCACTTGCTTGATGAAAAATCTCATAGAATATTTTCTCACCTAACTTTTCTTTTGTTTCCTTTCTAATCAATTAGATCTGTTCTTCTGTACAATATTCCATGGATTTTCCCTTATAATTGGGGCCTTTATGTTATGCCATTCCCCTCAATCTCTACCTCTCAATTGTTTTTCTCTGAAAACAAACAGGCGGACTCATTAGGAATTCGCCTAATCCCTAGTTCTGAAACTTTCCTGGAAAAGCTGTTTTTCTCGAGAAACAAACAATCAAGCAAACAGAGGAAAATTGAATCGACATATATTAAAATTTTTCTTCGTGCGCATGTGAATTTGCAGGAATCGACGTCTCTCAGAAACATACCAGTCGTGATAATGTCGTCCGAAAACGTACCTTCGAGAATCAGCAGGTAACAAATCGAGAATCGATTTGCGATTCCTTCTGATGAATTGATCTCTGATTTGGCTCTCAAAACCGATCCTCATTCGATATGATTCGATTGATTAGATGTTTGGAAGAAGGAGCGGAAGAGTTCTTCCTGAAGCCAGTCCGATTGTGCGATGTGAATAAACTGAAGCCGCACATGATGAAGACGAAACTGAAGGATCAAAATGAAGAAGAAGAAGAATCAACAGAGAGCGAATTCGAATCGGTAGAACAGCAAGAACAAAAACAATTGCAGATGAGCAGTAACAAGAGAAAGGCGGCTATGGAGGAAGGTGTGGGGGCGGAGAGAAGAAGAAGAAGGTACAACAACAATGGCGTCGCGACTGTGATTTGATGGCCTTGATTAACGATGAGGCGCCATGAATGAGAGGAACTGTATATAGAGGTTGTGAAAATTAGAGAGTTGTTGTAATTTTGTTTTTGTGTTTTTTTTTTTTTTTTTTTCTCTCTTTACAATGGAGATTTGTTATAGAGCAAATTCAATTTTGTTTTTTCGTTTCAATTAGGTAAAACTGAAAATGACAAGTCTCTCTAGAAAAAAGAAAAAGAAAAACAAAGGTTATATTTTCAATTTGGATGATTTTTGAAAATCTTCCAAGTCATTTTAGTTTGTTCATTCGATTTTTTTTTTTTTATTTCTGTATTTTATTTTTGTTACAATTCATTCTTCATTAGTCTAATTTTAGTATTTGGATTAATGAGTTTTTATTTTTTTTTATTTTAATTTCATAGAATCAAACTTAAATTCAAATAGTGGGTCAAATTGGCCACCAAAATACTCATAACGAACCAAATGTTGTTTGTTTGTTTTTTTCTTAAAGAGCCAAATATTTTTTTTAAGAAAATGTCAAATTATCATTTTAATCCTCTCATTTTTTTTTTTTTTAATTCGGTTTTCATGGATTTCATTTAAAAGTTTTCAATTATTTGGTTAAATTTTCCTTTTTTTTTTTTTTTTTTTTTTGTTCTCTTTTTAAATAGATAAACATGGAGGTATTAATTTGGAAATTGAAAAAAAATGAAGGTATTAATTTAACTTATTCAAGTTTCTATTAAAAAAGAAACTTATTAAAGTTTAAAAGTCTTTTTGTTTTCTTCAAAAAAAGTCTTTTTTTTTTTTTTTGTTCGGAGTTCTAATCTAGTTTGAAGTTTAATTTAAATGAAATTGACATTTATATAAATATAAAATGATCTTTTAATTTACTATTGTGGATCGACCTAGGGACTTATAATTCAAAAGGCCATGCACACATTACAGAAGTACAGTAGTGACCATTTTTAATTATTTATTTTTAACAACTAATATAAAAAAGATTATAACAAATAAAAAAAATTAATTATAAAAGTTGTTACAATATTTTATAAATATAGATGTTTTTTTTTTTATACATTATAAATATAGTTGTTAATAATTATTGAATCATATTCAACTAATATTGAATATTCAATTAAATATTGAAACTATACCAAATATCGTTAGAATGTTGCAATTCAAACTAGAGGTGGAAATTCAATCACTAAAGAGTGGTTATTAATTCTCCAATCAATTAAGCTATGTTGAATTTATTTTTTAAGAAAAATAAATTAGGGTAAATCAACAAATCTATACTATTAAGTAATTAGATGATGTATCATAATTTGAAAGACTCGTCACTAAGTCACTATAAATATTTCAAAAAGTATTTTTTCAAGAATTTTTTTTTTTTGAAAATTTTAATCTTTTTTTAATACTTTTTTTTATTATTGTAATTATTAAACTATTTTGCTATATTGAAAATGCTAGCAATTATCTTTGAAACTTTTTTTTTTAAATTACACATATTTTTTTAAAAAGTAACTTATAACAATGATAATGCTATTTTTTTTCGTTTTGTTGTTTTTTTGATTTCATTTATATGATAAAGGTAGCACTAATAGTTACATATATTGTTTTTTTTTTCTTTGAAAAGTAGTTACATATATTGTTAGTTGCATAGTTTCTACTTTTTTAGGTGTGAAGTTAATGATTAATTTAGTTCATTAAAAATCAGTAATTAATCATGCAAATCTAATTTCCTTAATTAATAACCAATTCTATACAAGTAAAAACTGTATGGTAGGACCACAAGAAAGATTTTTTTTTTTTTTTTTTAACAATATGTGGAGTGGGGGAATTCAACCACAGACCTTGTGCTCATCAGTACAATTTTGTGCCGGTTGAGCTAGGCTGGATTTATCACTTAATAATTTACATTGATTAGGCATTGAATAACCAACTTTTCAAGTTTTATTGATTATTGTTAAATAGATATTTATGGTGAAAATTTGAACTAAAAAACAGATAGTTATGTTGAAACGGGTCTGTTTTCCATTTGATTGGTCAATTATTTTAACAAATTCAATTAATTAACAAATTAGTAACCTTTTAAAATTTTAATATGACTTTTCCTACCAACTATATGCTTGTAGTTGCAACACACAATATCAATATTAACAATATTCTTTTTCTTTCCAAAATTGATAACAAGAATATTCAACATGACTAAAGGAATTGATACCAGCAAAAAAGATAATGCTTTAATTAAGGGCATCAATGTGAATCTAAGAAAATGGTAAAAGGTGATTTTTTCACCTTTTTCTCTTTAGGTCCTACATTGAAGAAGATTTAAAATTTGTTTGCTACAATATTTTAAATTTTTATTAAGTTCATTGCAAGTCATGTAACAAAAACAGTAACTAAAACAGAGCATTAGCCAGATGTAACAGAACTCAGTGCAATTTGATGCTATGATTATGTAGTTAATCAATTATTTAAGTCAATATATCATTAGTTTTGTTAACTAATAATAATCATCACATATAATATTGATTATAAGTATTTTATGTTAATCAATAATACATGATCTTTTCTAACAAAATATTTGTCAACCTTTGGAAGCGGCGTCAAAAACTTGATATGAATTTTTCCTACCGCAAGTGTATGAGTCAAGTAATAATATAGTGATTGAAAATCGAATGTTGTACTCTGGATTGGTTTTCTAATTAGATTAATTACCGTGAATACTTTTGCCCAATTTTATTTAGAGATCACACTAGAATGAGAATAATGAATCAAAGGTAATGCAAATTAAAGATTGGAAACTCAATTGGAAAAATTCTTAAGGATTTGATTTCGTCAATTTAGATTTGGGATTAATTAAGGGGAATAAATTTTAATGTGCAATTATTTTATAAGTCAAGGAAACTTAAATCACAAATATCTCTCCCGAGCATAAATGATTCTCATGCATACAATAAACCTGATATCCCTATCATTATTAGCATGCAAGGCCTCAAGTCTAGTCCTTTTTACATTCTAAATCTCCTGATCTTAGAAGTTTACCTCAGTCATGCAACCAAGGTCTAAACTAAAACCTCTTTCCCGAGCAAAATTCAACACAAAATCATTCAATCAATGGCTAATTAATTGAAAGCATTAAAATATAATTGCATGAATAAAATAAAGGGACAATCATTCCAATAATTAATCCATAAACCTAAAAGACTACATCAATCCCTAAGACATATTGTTCACACAAGATTTCAGAAGAGAAATTTGATTCGTGAAACGACTTCTGGTATGTATTAATTCTTGTGTAAGTATAGTGGAATACAATCTTTAGTTACAATCCTTTGATGCTTTCTCTCATAAACTCAAGGTAGTTTTGATCTACAGAGTCTTCAAGAAGCTTTAATCTTCAGAGTCTTGAATGTTGGTTCGTCTTTGAAGGATTTGAGTTCTCCTAGGTGGATTGAAGTAGACTTCAGGCTTCAGGTCTTCAGTCTTCTAATCTTTAGAAGAGCTTCACTTCAATCTTCAAGCTTGCAAGAGGATCTGGGCTTCAATTGATCTTCAGTTTTGTAGGAAGATCTTATATTCAATCTTCAGAGTCTGGCAGAGGCTTCAACCTTGCAAGAGGATTAGATCTTCAATCTTCAGAGTCTTATAGGAGGATTAGAGCTTCAATCTTCAGAGTCTTACAGAGGCTTCAATCTTCAAAGTCGTGCAAGAGGATTAGAGCTTCAATCTCCAGAGTCTTGCAAAGAGCTTCAATCTTTTGAATCTTGCAGATGTTTCAATCTTCAGAGTCTTGCAAGTGGAGTAGAGCTTTACACTTTTGAGTCTTGTAGAGAGCTTCAATCTTCCTCTTCTCCCTTTCTTTCTTCTGCTCCCTTTAATGAAGGTCAGCCCTTCCTATTTATAGATTTTCAGAAGGCCTTCGTGGACTTGGACTTAAATTGGGCTTGGGCCCATCCATGGGCTTGGATGAATTCTGGGCTTCAGGCCCAATTACCTTAATATTCTTGGATTTAAATTGAACCAATTTAACCTAACTTTATGAACTTACCATATTTTAATTTAAATTCATGAACTTAGGCTAAATTGAATTCTAGGCTAAATGACCATTCAATCTCGAGTTTAACCATTGTTGAATTTGAACACGATCATTAGCATAACTAGACGACCACAAAGAGGACATGTGACCATTTTTATTTTGTCATAATTAATTTTGAGATATGCGTTAATTTGCGACACACCCCAAAATTAAATAAAAATACTTTGTCACTAAAAATAATGACGTGGCAATTTCTTATTGGTCTGAAAAATTTCTATGCCAACAAATGCTCTCTTTTCGAGATTTATGTACAAATAGGTGTGGGTAAATCTCGAAAAAGATGACTTGGCGACAAAGGTATAAGAATCTTTTTCTTCATGATTTTGACTACCCCAATTTTTATTTGAACTAGGAGTATGATTTGAGGTTATTTTCAAGTTTAGTTTGAACTTAGAATAAAATTTGAATTCTAGTTCACTCATGTTTTGGGCAAAATTTGGACTTGGGGTAAAAATTTGAACTTTACCACAAATAGGTTTCGAAAGAAACTTGAATTCCACCTTTTTTTTTTTTAATAACTTGGAATAGAATTCGAGGTTATACCAACTTAGCTTGACCTTGTAATTGAATTCTAATTCAATCATGTTTCGGGTAAAATTTGAAGCATGAGTAAATTTAGATATGAGGTAAAATTCTACCAAATTTTGGTTTGGGTAGAATTTGATAAAATTTCAATTTGGGATGAACTTTTGGATTATCCTCAAATTCTAATTTGAGATAAAATTCCAAATTATGGCTTGAATTTGGTATATAATTTGAATTGGTTCTTTGATCAAATTTGATTTGGAATAAAATTTGGGTTATGTCCAAATTTTGATTTGATATAAAATTACAAACTATGAACTTGAATTTGAAACATAAATTTGAATTGGGACTTAAATCAACCTTGTTTTGGGATAAAATTTTGAATTATACCCAAATTTTGATTTGAGCTAAAAATTCTACTCAATTTTACCTCGGTAGAATTTGAGTTTGGACTTTGGTCAAATTTGATTTGGAAAAAATTTTGGATTATGCCCAAATTTTAATTTGAAGCAAAATTCTACCCAATTTTTAAATTGCATTTGGAATAGAATTTGAGTTTGTACTTTGGTCAAATTTGATTTGGGACAAAATTTGGATTATGCCAAATTCTACCCAACTTTAGCTTGGTAGAATTTGAGTTTGGGACAAAATTTGGATTATGCCCAAATTTTGATTTGATATAAAATTCCAAATTATGAGCTTCTAAACTTGAAACTAAAACCAAGCAAAAGTGGGGGGTGACACTTATAAGATAAGGTTATGTCCCTCAGTGTTCACCCCTTACTTAGTTTCCAAACTTGAAATCGAAACCGAGCGAAAGTGGGGGGTGACGCTTATAAGGTAGGGCTACGCCCCTCAGTGTTCATCCCTTACTTAGCATTCAAACTTGAAACTGAAACCAAGCAAATGTGGGGGGTGACACTTATAAGGTAGGGCCAACACCTGACTTGGTGAATGTGTCCGTCAATGTTCATCCCTTACTTAGCTTCCAAACTTGAAATTGAAACCAAGCAAAAGCCTTGAACTTGAACTTAAAGTACTTGAAGTGAGGAAGACTCGAACTTGAACTTGAAAAGAATAAAGCTCCGACTTGAACTTAAAGTACTTGAAGTGACATGAAAGCTTGAACTTGAACTTGAAACGTGCAAAGCTTGAACTTGTACTTGAAGTACTCGAAGTGAGGAAAGCTCGAACTTGAACTTGGAACGAGCGAAGCGCCAGACATGAACTTAAAGTACTTGGAGTGATGAAAACTTGAACTTGAACCTGAAACGAGTGAAACTTGAACATGGAGTACTCAGAGCAAGGAAAGCTCGAATTGTAACTTAAAACGAGCAAAGCTTGAACTTGTAGTTGATGTACTCAAGTGAGGAGAACTAGAAACTTGATCTTGAAACGAGCAAAACTTGAACTTGAACTTGAAATACTTGAAGTGAGGAAACCTCGAACTGTAACTTGAAACGAGCAAAATTTTAACTTTTACTTTGAGACAAATGAAGCTCTGAAGGACACACTCGAACAACAGCTTGCACGATCATCTTTGGAGATAAAGGATCATCTTTGGAGATAAAGGAACTAGAGGACAAATTGGAGACAACGATAGTCGAGCATGAGAGACTTTCCAATTTGGTTTGTGATGGAAGAGAAGACTTTGGAGCAACAGAGACTCGAGGTTACCAAAGTCCATGAAGAGATCACCAATATTGAGTGTGCCTCTGTCATGACTGAAGATGTTAAGTCTTTGGCAGTAGTTCGTAAAAACTTAAAGGACCTACATGAAGAATTGAGGAACTTCAAGTGGATGGCTTGATTTGATTGCCCCATTTTTTTTCTAGATTACATGTAAAGACCCCTTTTTTATTGTCGACCAATTGTTGTTTTGTCGAATAATTCATTTACTTATTCATTCATGGTATAAATAAAGTGTTGGAATTCCATTCATAACCAAATCTCTTTTTTTATTTACCTTAAAGCTTGTCTCCTATAAGACTTCTTTTTTCTTTTACTCTTTCAATGCATTATATCAAACACTTCTGCTTCATTTGTCTATGTCATGATAAAAGTTCAAAATTTTATCTACAACACAAAAATGGTTTTTTTTTTATTGCTTTTGATTGAACTTAAGTTTTTTTTTTCTTAAGCTACATATGTACCCTTCGAGTGGAAAGGGATCAAGTCATAACCTAGTTCAATATACAAATTTGATTGATTTTTTTTGGGTTGTTCAACTTTTTAACTCATGTGGGCCAGACGTATCATGTAGTTTAGACTCTTACAATAAGGAGTGTTTACATTTCATGCAAAGAATTTTTTAAGGAACTTTTTGTTAATTAGGTCGATCCTCTGCATCTTATTCAGATGTTTCAGGATATGTTTATTCCCCTATGGTGATGTGGTAGCATACGACTGTGTCATTTTCATCATCACGACTTTTCTCTCTGGGTATTGTGATAACAACATCATGTCGCTTTATTTTTAATGAACCATCTGTATTTACAAAAATGAACAATTTTCTCTTCATTCGTGAGGGGACAACACTACAAATTTACTCATACCATTTTGCCTTAATAGTGGTTTCTGTTATGTTGGAATTGATATAAAGGACCCTTCTTGACTTTTTTTGGTGGTTACACTCAACCTTTGGAAAGCAAACAATCGTGTAGCAGGGGTTGAATGCACAAATAATTTTCTTTCTTTTTAGAAGTCATACTTAGCCTTTGGAATGTCGAAGGTCGTGTGGAGCCAGAAGTTGGATGCTGAATTTCGCCTTCTATTGCAGTTGTACTGAACCTTTGAAAAATCGAAGATCGTGTAACAGACGACCCAATGCGATCAAAGGCAGAAGTCCTGTGATCGATTTATGCCTTCTTTACCTTCTTTGGTATCACCAATCTATTCCACTCTAAGGTGAAGTGTATCTGCAACTTTTGCTTTCCCTTTTCTTGTGATCCGAATCGGCTCAAGAGATTTATATCCATGGCCAGCTCTTGAGGTGGGTATAACATAACCCTCTTTTTGAAGTTTCTTCTGTGTTGAGGAAAGTTCAGGCCTTTGATCAAAGATCCATAAACTTTCAAACTCAGTATGTGTTGTGAAATCATAACTTGCTTTTGCCAAGAGTTTGTATGTTTTAGGGTCAAACCCGTCTTTTGGTCGTCTATCAGCCAGGTTTGCTTCTACTTGTTTGTCTTCCATCTTCTCGATCTCTTATTTCGATATCTTTGTAAGAGGTGTGATAAAATTCTCTTTCAAAATTTCAACGTCTCCAACTCTTAAATTATTGGAGAATTCTGCAAATGGCGAATCGCCTTTCTTACATCGAGATAAAGGAACATAGCGCAAGACATGAACGTTTGTCTTCTTCTCTTCTGAACATAGTATTTTCTCATTCTTCGCCACTTCAGCTTTTGTTTGGCTGAGAGATACTTTGCTTTCCTGAGAAGTTCCTGCTTTTTCATTAAGCTTTTTTCCTATGCTTGTTTGTCGCCCAGGTTTGTTACTGCCCGTTATCAGAGAAACTTTAGCTTCCCCTACACTGTCATTTTTCATATAAAATTTTGCATCTGCATAATGAAACTCAACCTCTGAGAAGGGGTTGGTGTTGGCATCGACCTTCTTGATGCCATCTTTATAAAATTTAAAACACTGGTGCAGCGTGGAAGTAACCACTCTATTTTCATGAATCCAAGGATGACCTAGTAATAACTTGTAGGTGGTTATAGAGTCTAGAACATGAAAGAGGGTTTTAGCCTTTAAATCTCCAATAATGAGCTCTAGGCGAATCATGCCAATCGTTCGTTACCTACCTTGGTTAAAACCTTGAATTATCAACTTACTATTTGATAGTTCTTGCATCAGAATGCCTAGTTGGTTCATGGTAGACTTGGGCATTATGTTGACGGCAAAACCATCGTCGATGAGAATTCGGCTAACTTTTTGCTCACTGATGTAGCCTAAGACAAACAAAGGCCTATTATGAGGTTTTAACTCAAGTAATAGATCTTCATCGGTAAAGGCTATGGACATGCAACATGGAGAAACATTATTTGTTTGAGAAGTAGATGATTTACAATCCTTTAACACCTCAATAAGAGTATTATTGTTCTCTCGAGGGAGTGACAGTACATCATCTATACTAAAGGATGGTAGGTCTTCCAATTTCATGATTGCTTCTAACGTGGTCGATGTGACATTATCATCTTCTGTCACATTGACGACATGACATGTAACAATTTGATTGATTCTTGCTACAAAAGTTATGGGGAAAATTTCTTTTAGAGTTATTGGATGTGGAGGTTGGATATTCTCCTCACTTTCCTCTAAGATAGGTTTGACGCTTCTCGTATACTTTTTCCCATTTTTCCTTCGAGCTCTGCTTTTTCTTTTGTGTTTTGAAACAAGCGAGATTCCTTCTGAACCCAATTTTTCTTTCGGTTCTTCCGTCGAGTTACGAGGCCTAATCTTTTCTTGAAGGACTTCTTCATATCGGACCCTTTTTAGGAAGTCATTTTCTGGGGTCTCTGGTTGAGACCAAACAATAATAGGTTACAAGGTACCAAATTGGATTAAGCTTCCTCTTTGATCATAATAATAGATATTAAAATATAATATTTTAATTATGACAAAGATTTGTGGTAGGTTTCTCTAAATAGGACCCTTGGTTTGAGCCATGAACTACAAAATCTCCTCAATTGAGAATCAGAGAATTCTCGCAAAAACCTCCTCCACTCCAATCCTATAGATTTTATTTTAAATGCTCCCACAAGGTCTTGGTCTTGTGTTCGAGTCATAGAGCAATGAAGACTTTGTGGAAACCAACCTTGGAAATTCAACCTAGTTGGAGTTGGAGTAAAAAGATTAAAGACCCGCCAGAATTTTTTCCACTACTTTCAAGGTATTTATTTGCTTAACGTATATTTTAATTTAAGTTTAGATAAATCAAAGTCGATTACCATGCTTACACTGTGGGGTGGAGTGTTCATTCCTATCAATTGGTATCAAAGCCATCTTTGAGTTTTCATTTAGAATTAAAGGTTTGGTGGGTATTTTAATTTTTCATGTATGTGATATATGGTTGTTTGCAATTTGACTAATTAGGCTATTTGGCATTAGAATTTATCATTTTGATTGTATCAAACCTATCAGGTTAGGGTTGTTTGCAATTTCATATATTTTCAATCTATGAAGAATGCCTTTTAAACCTGCTCCTTCATCAGAAAATCATTGCCCACGTTCAATAATTACTCCTTTGTAGCGATGGAAGCTTTGTTCAAGATGCTGAATTGTTCTTATATATATATGTATGTACGTATACTGTGATGATTTAAGAAGCCCAAATATCCAAAATTTCAAAAGCCCATATGTGATGGTGGTGTTCATGCGTATGACCAAGAATATATCTCGGTGGGAAGTGACGGCAACTGATCCTGAATATTTGTTCTTCCATCGTCATTAATCTTCAATCCTAAACCCGCGACAAAAGTGTGATGAAGGAAGGCAGTGGTGCATCCAAGATTTTATGTTAGAGGAGACACCGGTCTTATATAAATATAACTTCAGATACTTGATGCATAATTCAAATTACCAAATATCGATTAGGTTAAATTATAAATTTAGTGTTTAAACCATCAAATTTGTGTCTATTTGGTCTCTAAACTTAAAAATATGTCAAATAGAATCTTAAACTTTTAATTTTATGTAATTTTTTCAATAGGTTCATGAATTTTCAATTTTTTGTCTAATAGGTCGCTCATTGGACATTTTTAAGAATTCACGGACTTCTTAGTTTCTAGACACAAAATCGAAAATTTAGAGCTTCATTAGATATAAAATTCAATCAGGAAAATTTAAGGTTTAAATTGATATAATTATAATTATATTTTTTTAAAAAATTGATATCACTCTCTTCGCTTGAAGTTTTAAATGATACAACTCAAAAGTTTGGATATAAGTTGACTTTTCTTTAATTTTTTAAGAAGAAAGTATCAATGAATTATTCAAATAAATATACAAGAAAAAAAACTTGAAATGAGTAGTGAAGTTTTTCTAAAAGTGAGTTGAATTTATTTATGTAAAAATATTTTTCTAAACAAATTTACCAAAAATTTAAAAGTACTTTTTTATTCTTTTTAGGTTAAAATACTATTTTTCGTCCTTGTAATATTTTTGGGTGGAAAAATGATTACTTTTTGGGAAAAATACACTTTTAGTTCTTAAGGTTTGGGTTAAGTTTCATTTTGGTCCCTGAGTTTTCAAACTCAACAATTTAGTCATTGAGGTTTGGATTTTGTTTCATTTTAGTCCCTCCATCCAATTTTCCGTTAAAAATTAACGGCTTTCTGACGTGTCACTATTTTTAAATTAAAAAAAATATATTTTTTAATTTTTAAAAATAAAATAATAATAAATTAATTAAAATATTATTATTTTTTAATTATTTATGTTCTCTTTCTTCTTTTTCTATCTTCTCCCAAACACTTCATCTTCTTCTTCAAACTCTCATTCCATAACCCAGCCATCGGCCACATTGTCGGCCGCCGGCCGCCATTGACCGCCACTCGCCGGCAGCCGGCGACAACTTTTTTTTTTTATCTCTTCTTTTTTTCTTCTTCACTTTTCTTCATTCTCCAACTTTTCTTCTTATTTTTTTAAACACGAAAAGTGCTTCCAGTCAACCCATGCCGAAACCTCGCTGCAGGACAACACGAAACGTTGAAATACTACTGTACTGTCGCGTCGCCGCTGGAAATCGAACAGACAGAGAGAGACTTAAAGAGAGAGATCGGGTGAGAGGAAAAAGACCCAAAAAAAACTCCCACCGTCAACGAACGAACCCGTTGAACCATCGAACACAAAAACGCTTCAGATCTGAAGTCGTTGAACACGAAAACGCTTTAGATCTGAAGCCATCGAGTCGTCGAACACGAAAATGCTTCAGATCTAAAGTCGTCAAGCCGTCGAACACGAAAACGCTTCAGATCTGAAGTTGTCGAGCCGTCGAACCAAAAAACGCTTCAGATCTGAAGCCTTGAACACGAAAACTTGAACCTGTCAATCTGAAGCTGCCCACCGCGTTAGATCTGAAGCTTCCGACATTGAAGGTGCCGAAGACTCTACCATCGAAAACTCTGAAGCAGATGAGAGTTCTAGCGAAGGATAATGACGTGCCTGTGATTGCGGTGGAGGAGATGGCAGAGACGGACTGGTTCTTGTTTCAAGATAAAAAAAAAGAAGAGAAGAAAAGAAAAAATTTGACGGCGACGATCGACGATGACGGTGGCTGGTGGCTGTCGGCGGCCAACAGTCGGGTTGGAAGAAGAAGGAGGATGGAAGAAGAGAAAGAAAGAAGAAAAGAAGAAGAAAGAAGAAGAGGAGGAGGTGAGATGAAGTAAAAAAATAAAAAATAAAATATATATTTTAATTAATTTAATATTATGTTTATTTTAAAAATTTTAAAAATATTTTTTAAAGAAAAAATAGGTTCCACGTCAACATTGTGTTAATTTCTAATGAAAAAAATGGATGGAGGGACTAAAATGAAACGAAATCCAAACCTCAGGGACTAAGTTGTCGAGTTTGAAAACTCAGGGACCAAAACGAAACCTAATCCAAACCTCAGGGACCAAAAGTATAATTTTCCCTCACTTTTTAATCAAGTTTTATAAAAAGTAACTTCAAATTAATAATGAATACTGATTTGAAGCTTTATTGAAAATGTTAGTTAAATTTGAATGTTTGAAAGTGTATGAACTGAAATAAAATAAGTTCTAAAGTATAAAAATCAAAATAGAATTTTAATTTTTAACATTCTTTTTCATCTCATAAATGAATTTAAATTCATTAAAAGAATAAAAATGAAATGAAAATCTTGTTTATGGATATTAGGTAAGCTAATCGGTGATAAAATCAAAATAGAATTTTAATTTGTAACCTTCTTTTTCATCTCATAGATGAATTTAAATTCAACAAAAGAATAAAAATGAAATGAAAATCTTGTTTATGGATATTAGGTAAGTTAATCAGTGATAAAACATTTAAAGAAAAACATTAGAAACATATATTTACAAAAAAAAGCACAACATCGGAATCGAACTTGGGACAATAGGGGGGCCACACTCATATAAGAACCGAAGAAATTTTAAATTGTAAAACTATATTATTAATACATAACTCTAAAAGTCAGGGTGTGCCCCCCTTGCCCTTTCCTACATCCACCCTTGAACGAAGTTGTCGCCCATGGTGCATTTGATGTACAAAGATTCTTGAATTGACAACTAAGGGCTCATTTGTTAATGTTCTCGTTTCTCATTTCTCATTTCTTGTTTTCTGTTTCTTTATTGTTTCTTAAAAACTAAAAACAAAAATATGTTTAATAACTATTTATGTTTCTTGTTTCTAAAAACAAAAAAAGAAATAGAAACAGAAGTGTTTGATAAATGTTTCTCATTTCATGTTTTTTAGTTGAAATAAAATTTAGTACATATAATATAAAAAAATATATAACATGTGACGCCCGTGCATTTTGGTATATTTAAATTCCATGTATTTAGTCAAATTAAATGTAATTATTATTTGGACTTGTATTATGGAATTATTAAGCTTATACCAAGACATTTGGGAATTAGTTCTTGAAATATAAGCATGACATTAAATTAATTTTCTCCTTAAAAGCTCGTTAAAATTCTAAGTCAGCGTTGGTTTTAAGGTCCGTCTAAGACGTTGAAATTCCACGCTTATTAAGGGAGTTAAGTTGGTGGTTAGCTATTCCTGGAGTTCTATTTTTGGGTTTTGGTTTATTAAGTAGAAAAGAATTTAAAGAAAATTAAGCAAAGGAAGGAAAAAGAAAGAAAAAAAAAACCCATTTCCATCTCTCCTTCTCCTTCGTGGAAACCCCCCTCCCCCTTTGGCCATGTGTCCAACCGCCTCCAAAGATCGAAGCGTCGTCGACTGTAGCAGCGTCGCTGGCCGTCTAGTGATAGCGAGCATAGCAAGCGATTTTTCCCTATTCATTTTAGTTAGTCTTTGATATTAAATTGGCCAAATTTATGCATTTTAATGTTCTATTTGTAGGAATCACTTATTGGAGCCAAATTGAGAAAATAGGGATGATCGGGTGTTCGAGATGCGAAAAGAGGCAAAAAAAAAAAAAAAACGAAGTTGAATCGAAGTGGAAGCTTTTAATTGAGTTCAATCCGAGAACCAGCGTCGAGACACTAGTTTCTCGACGTCTCGACGCTGGAGTTTTGATAGGACCTAAATAGTCCTATTTTATCACCTCTAATCTAAGCTTCTTAGAGTAATTTTATGCTTTACTTGTCTTATTTACAGGATCTTTGAGCTTAGGCGAAGTCGGGAGCCAATTACGCTAAATTGGTGTTAATTCGAGCCAATTCCAGAGTTTTGAAGCCATCTCTGTGTCTTGGACGACGAGGAGGTGAAAAGACCCAAATGTATTGAAGCGAGTCTGAAGAACGACACCAAGAGCCGAAGATTGGATCCCCGTACTGAAATGAAGCGAGACGGGCCCGAGAAGAAAAACAATATGCAAGGATCAGGGATGGCGTCGAGATGCTGCCCTTGGCGTCGAGACGCTGCCCCTGGCGTCGAGACGCCGACACGAAATTGAAACGGTGTATAAAGTTCATGGCGTCAAGACGCTGCCCTTGGCGTCTCGACGCTGCGATGTTTTCTATAAATAATAGGGCTCGGTTTAGTCCGCCGGTAGCTGAAGCAAGTGGAGAGGAGCGGGATTCAAGGCTTGGTTCGTGGAGATCGTGATGGGGGACGTGCGGTTTCGGCGACTTAGTGTTTAATCTTCTTTCCCTCTTACTTTATTTGTTTTCAATGGCTGTTTTAGACTTAGTTTATATCGTAACGCGTTGTATGAGTAGCTAAGTTTATTATCTTAGGGATGTAGCCCTTTGGGAAATTATGGATTGATTTTTGGATGTATGCTATGCTTTCATTTATGCATAATCTTTCTTTAATGCTTTCAATTTATTGGCCATGAATTGAATGAAGTTTTGTCTAAATCTTGCTCGAGAGAGGAGTTTTAGCTTAGATCTTGTTATGGATAACTAGGATAGTCTTGAGATCGGGAGATGATAGATAATCTTAGAAATCGTTAAAAAGGATTAGACTTAAGGCCTTCCATGTTAATGAGTTTAGATAGGGATATTGAATTCATTGCATGTCAGAGAATTGCTTATGCTTGGAAGAGATAAATATTGTAACCGGTATCTGATGCCCTGGTTTATTGTATTTATACATTGTAATACGTTTTATGTAATATACATGTATTTTATACACCCACTGCTGTTATGGATTATAGTACATCCCACTGAACTAGAGTTTTAGTTCAAGTGGGAGATTGTTGGGATTGGTGTCCTAAAACTCGTAGATAGTGAATGTTAAACAAAAATTATATGCTTATTCGATAAAGGCGTCATCGAGATTAATTCAGTGAAGTCATTACTGAATAAAGTAAATTGCACATTTAATAACCCAAATCCAATAAACCAAGATCCATGGCTATAGGATGAACACTTGAGATTTATGTAGAGACATAAAAGTGGATCAAGCTCGAGTAATAGCCAAAACGGTCTATAGTATAGGGATAGGGCTGGGTACCTTATTTTGGGGACACTATGAGACGCAACCCACTTTATAGATGGTATAGACGATGTGATCCTAAATCGTCCATGTAGAGACATGCGAGTGGGGGCGTCCTATGCAATGAGTTTGCATCGCTTTATAACACCGTTTACTGACGAGACTGACTATTTCATGCGATGACCTAGGTAACTCGATCTTAATCCTGAGCTAACTATGAACTCCTGTTTATTCGGGCTTATCCTTAGATCTGCATAGGTGAGAGTGGCTCAGTTTCGCCGACTCAATAAGCCTCCCATTTCAGGGATAGGAACGGGTAGATAGCTGGGGACATAGTCGTGCGAGAAGGAATTCACTCCTACCCAAATTAGGGATAGTAGAGAGGTTGTTCCCTTAAGTGCTGACTCCGGGGCTTGAACAAAGGGATCCCGCCCTCTCATTGGCCCGAGAGGGACTCGGTTTATTGGTTGAACCATAAACCAATTGTTCATTAGAGGATCAGTGGTACTTAAGGAACTAGAAGTACTATAGGGGTGAAACGGCTTTTTGACCTAGCTATAGCTACGAACAACCTATGAAGGATCGACTTACTAATCATGGTTAAATCAAGTGGACGGAAATATATCTATAGTGAGGGGAGTGCAACTATCGGGCTATAGTGGAGTGTCCCGGTAGTTAACGAATGTTGGCTAGCTTGGATAATGAGATTAGTCGGTTAGCCTCGAATCGTTGGAGCCCATGATCTATAGGTCCATTAGGTCCCCCTACTAGCTCATATCGGATTAAAGCCTAGAACATATTGATAGGAATCTTTGAATCGTTCAAAAACGGGAAATAGGGTATTATCGTAAAATGTGTTTGACACAATGATTTAATTATGAATTAAATTAGAAATTGAGAGATAAGGTATTTAAAAGTGTTTTAAATACCATATATATGTATTAGGAATCATATATATTGAATGGCACTAGGTGACAATGATTAATTTGATTAATCATGTCAAATTACTTGGAAATGTCCCAATTAATTACCTAGAAATCAAATTCAATTTAGAATTGAAATAGGAATGAATTGCAAGCTGAAAATTCAGAATTTGGATTCAATTTAGAGGATTTAGTGGGATTCCCACTCTTGCATGTTGATGCATAGTAGAAAACAACACAACCATGCACTAGTTGCATGTGTTGTGAATTAAACACCTAGAACCCACTTTGAGTTGCAATTTCACCATGTGTCTAGTGTCATGAAGCTTGTCTTTGCATGGAAGAGGTTTATAAAGGAGTATGAATCAAATTCAACTCCAAGAGAGTGATTTTCCATATTGTTATGCTGCTGGAATTTACACTCAAACACTCTCATCTCCTCATATCTCTCAAGTGCTTGAACCTTCAAGCATTCCCTTCCCATTCCCTATCTTTATAGACTCCCACAAGTCGTTCTTGGCCCGGAGAATTGTAGGAAAGACTCTAAGGGTTGTCCTAAGTAGATTGGAGAAGAAATCATCACAACGAGGATCACCCAAGTGAGCTACAAAGAGGTTGGTGCTCTCTAACTCTATGTTCTGTTTTTGTAGAACATGCATGCTTTAAGTATAAAATTGATGTAGTTAGGTGCTTCCGATCTTCAATTGCTTCCGCATGTGTTATATGAACACCTTCAATTGGTATCAGAGCATGATTAGAGCACTTAACTTGCATTAATTTTTCTGTGGTGGGTACCATTCTGAAAATGAATTTTTCTGGGTGCTAAAGTGGAGTTTTCTGGTTTGACAATTTTTTGAGCTTTCATTCCTTTATGAAATTGTAATTGCTCGGTAATGTATGAGCATTAATGTGTGTTCTAGAGTCTGTAATTTTTATAGAGTCAATAGAGTCCATATAGGCTGTAAAATCGAAGAAAACTGAAGAAGACGCAAGCTGGAAACGCAAGCAGTAGCTTCTGGTCGAAGGAGCGTCGGGATGCTGTTCATGTAGCGTCCCGACGCTGTTCATCAATTTTTCCAGAAATTGTAGATTTCCAGATCCGGTTCGGTCCAGGGGCGTTTTTGGGGTCCGATTCGGTCTGAGGGCAGTCGGTTCAGTCCTTTTACACTCATTAGAAGTCCGGTTCAATCCTTGGAGGGTCGGTTCGGGGCGGTTCGAGTTGCTCGGGATCATTACAAGCATTTGTTAATAATTATTATTGTAATAATTAGTTAATTGCTTGTTTAAAATTGCCAAACCAATCCACTTTAGGTTGTTTTAATTTATTTATGCATTGTGAATGTATGATTAAATTGAATTGATTATATGTGCATTATGAGCATGCCATATAGTTTTAAAATCCCACCATAGGAAAGCATGATCACATTTATTTAATTTTAATAAGTGTTATTAATTATTTCAAATGTATGATGGAAATTTCATGTTTTGATTAATATAAATGTTGTATTAATTAGGGAGATTCATGCTTGAATGGTTAATTCCCATATTAATTAATTGATTAATTCTTATAATAGTTATATTTATTAAAAGATATAATTAACCAAGCATGAAGCATGAAATTTCTTTAGTTTGATTATAAGTGTTATATTCAAATTAGGCTTGTTATGGATTGGTTTTATAATTGTTATAAAAGAGATAGAAATCTAAAATCTATAACAAGATTAAGTGCATGCTCACTTAGGTTAATGAACCTCCAAATCGATCCACTTGCATAGTTTAGGTCGATATCTTGTAAAATAACGGTTACAAGAGAACTCACCCGACAAGATGCTGATAGCGAGCATAGCTAGCTATTTTTCTCTGATTAATTAAGCTAGTCTTTTACAATTATTTGCCCAAATTTATGCATTTTTATGTTTTATTTGTAGGAAGTATGTGTTTGAAGCTTAATTCAGCAATTGGAGTCAAATGGAGTCTTCAATCTAAAAAAAAAAAAAAAAAAAAAAAAAAAATTCATAGCGTCGCGACGCTATAGGCAAAATTTCCAAAAATGCGGTATCGCGACAGCGTCGCGACGCTGTCCATAGCGTCTCGACGCTATAGCCAGATTTTCTATAAATTCATCTTTTTATGCTACGGCCAAGGGGAGTCCAATTGGTTAGATTTTAGCCTTAATTTCGACTAGAGACCTTTTGTGGGAGCTAAAGGCAAGGCCAAGGAGCGGGAATCAAGCGAGAAGACGTGGAGATCGTGACGGGGACGTGCGGTGTCGGCGGATTCGAGTTTTCCTTTCTCTTTCCCTTAACTCTTGTAGTTTTTATGGCTTTTCTTTCAATTAGTGTTTGTGGTTTAAAGACTATGAATTGCTAGTTGTTTGTCTTAGGGTATGATGTAGTTGCTTAAATTGTTGGATTGAATTTTGGGTATGAATGTGTTCTTACTCTATGCATGCAATTTTATGTGTAATGCTTTCAATTACTTGATCACTAATTGAATGATTTAAGTGTTGAATCTAACTCGGGAGAGAGGATTTGGCCTAAGACTTGCTTTGTTCAATTGCATGACTAGAGTAGAAATTCTAAGTTTGTGACGGGATTTAGAATATCTCTAGAAGTATAACAAGGACCGAACCGGATAATGCCTTGCATGTTAATGAACTTAGATAGGGATATCAAGTTAGTTATATGCATGAGAATCAATTATACTCGGGAGAGGTAATCGTGATAAATGTTTCCTTGGCTTGTAGAATAATTGCACGGTCAATTCATTCCTATTAATCAATCCTCAATCTTAATCAACGAAATCAATTCCCTAAGAGTCTTTCCCTTTGAGTCTCCACCTTTATTTTATGCTTTTTGTCTTTACTTTTATCTTTATCATTGAGTTTTGCTCCCTAAATAAAATTGGACAAAAGTATTCACGATACTTAATTTGCTAGAAAACCAATCCAGAGGACGACACTCGTTTTACACGAAAACACTATATTATTACTTGACCCGTACACTTGCGGTTAGCAATTTGCGCACCAAGTTTTTGGCGCCGTTGCCGGGGATTGGCATATTTAGTTAAATTAATATTGTGGAAAAATTGTTTGGTCTTAGTTTAGGGTGTATTTTATTTTTTGTTATTTTTGTTAGTTTTGTTTTTAGGTAGATTGCCTTTTTTTCCTTTGTTGGTTTGTTTTCCATATTTAGATTTTTCCATATTTGTTTGAGTTTTCCATAGATAGAATTTTTCTTTTTAGTTTTTTCCTTTTTAGTATAGTTTTTCCTTATTTGCTAGTTTCCTTATTTGTTTTTGCCATATTTGTTTTTGCATTCCTTATTTTTATTTTGTAGATAGATTGCTTTTCTTTTTCCTTATTTGTTTTCTTTCCATATTTGTTAGTTTCCTATTTTAGTTTTTTCCTTACTTGTTTGATTTTTTTCCCTTATTTGTCTTTCCCTTATTTGCTTTTGTTTTTTTTATTTTTTTTTCTTTCTTTCCTTTTTTGTTTGAGTCTTAGTCCTTTGTTCTTGTTGGGTTATTATTTGATTGGAAGCCTAATTATCATTGATGCTTTAATTGAATGGCTTTTTATTCAACACCATATTCCAATTTTTCATCTTCAAGTTTCCCCCCTTTAAAAGAAAATTCTTCCTTAGAAAGCATAATTCAAAATTATATTGAGGAGTCTAGAGCGAGGAGTCTAAAATTTGATGAAATTATAAAAGGACTTCAGACCCCAAAGGAAGTTAGTGAGGTGGGATCCACTTCCATAGGATGTCTAGTGAGTCATGTGGCCGATGATTCATTGGCACCTATCCAGGAGCATAATTCTTTCGATTTTGCTATGGTTGAGCATTTAGGGGTGAGTTGCATGAATAGTGGGGAAGAATTGGAGAGTTGTAGCACCTATCAAGAGCATGTTTGTGAGGAAGAAAAAGAAAATGAGCTTGCAGTGACAGAGGAAGTTCAGGAGGTAGAGTTTGAGGTTGAAAAGCTTTCGTCTGTTTTATCTTCTTCATCCTTTGTAGATTTTGATTGTTCTTTTTTCTATTCTCACGAGTCAGTTATAGAGTCAGAGTCTCTTTATTTTGATATTTCTCCTTTTATGCTTATTTTGTTCAAAAATTCAAAAAATAATCCTATTTCTGGGGCCCATGAGAAACTAGTAAGCTTGCTAGCGATAGTGAGTTTTATTGATTCAAGAAAGAAGGGTCCAAAGAAATACGAGAATTTTTATGTGCCTTGACAGAGACTGCGCGAGCACGTCGAGCTAAAGACGATAAACAAGCTAAAGACGAAATCTAAATCTCGATCTTCAGCCATGATGTTCAAAGAAAGCAACAGTCGATTAGATGACGTTTTAAGCCTATCGAAAAATACAAAAAGATTTGGGCTTGGGTATAAGCCGAATAAAGCAGATATGATCAGGGTACAGAAGCAAGAAAAAGAGAGGCGTTTGGCTAGATTTGAAAATCGCGAACCAGAATATGAAGGAAAAGTCATCCCTCATCTCTACCACTCGTTTGAAAGTGCTGGTATAATTCGTCCAGGTGATTTTGCAGTTGCAGTAGTGACTAAAGAGGAAGAATTGGGTCCATGGATCTACCCGTGCCCAGAAAACTTCGAGCTCAACAATTGGAGTACTATTGAATTACCGCCATTTGCTGTTAAGATGTCAAAGTAATTGACCACTTTTTATTGTTTTTTGCAATTTCAATTTTCAATTTCAAGTTAGGTTAGTCATTTTACTCATTTCATTTTCCAGATTTCTTTCTATGTGTTCAAGTAAATTTCATCATTCAATGAAGATTTTAGTTCATTTCCTTTTGCTATTACATATTACTCTCTCCATGGCAAAATATTTACTCTTCTTTTCTTCTCTTTTCTCTCTATGTCAAATTATCAACATCTTAAGCAGTAATACTGAGATTGAGTGTGCAAACGATTCTCAATACGAACTTGATATTCCTATACACAATGTTGAGTCTGACGAGGAAGAAGAAGATTTTGAACCTAGTGCTGAGTTGTTAGAAATGATAGAGGAAGGGGAAAAAGCGTTGGGCCCCCATGAAGAGTTAACAGAGATAATTAACCTGGGATCACAAGCAGAAGTTAAGGAGGTTCAAATTGGCACTAATGTCTCTACAGAAACTCGCAAAAAGCTTATTGATTTGCTCACAGAATATGTCGATATTTTTGCTTGGTCCTATCAAGACATGCCTGGGCTAGACACGAATATTGTAATGCATCATCTACCACTCAAACCTGAATGCAAACCAGTAAGGCAAAAGTTGCGAAGGATGAAGCCGGATATGTTAATTAAGATAAAGGATGAAGTCAGGAAACAAATTGATGCTGGATTTCTGACTGTGTCCAATTACCCTGAATGGGTTGCAAACATTGTTCTTGTGCCAAAGAAGAATGGGAAAGTTAGGATGTGTGTGGATTATAGGGATTTAAACAAAGCAAGCCCTAAAGATAATTTTCCTCTCCCTCACATTGATGTGTTGGTAGATAACACTGCTGGTTTCTCTACCTTTTCTTTTATGGATGGTTTTTCAGGCTACAATCAAATAAAAATGGCACCTGAAGATCAGGAAAAAACTACATTTATTACATTGTGGGGAACATTCTGCTACAAAGTTATGCCATTTGGTTTGAAAAATGCTGGGGCCACCTACCAGCGAGCCATGGTTACTTTATTCCATGATTTGATGCACAAAGAGATTGAAGTGTATGTAGATGATATGATTGCCAAGTCGAAAGAGGAGGAAGAACATACAACCGTTCTTCGCAAGTTGTTCGATCGATTGAGAAAGTTTCAGCTCAAGCTCAATCCGAGCAAATGTATATTCGGGGCAACCTCTGGTAAATTGTTAGGATTTGTGGTTAGCCAAGAAGGTATCAAGGTCGACCCTGACAAAGTTAAGGAAATTCTGGAAATGCCGCCTCCGCAAACGCAGAAAGAAGTTAGAGGATTTTTGGGTCGGATAAATTATATTGCCAGGTTCATAGCGCAATTGACCACAACATGTGAGCCTATTTTCAAGTTGCTTCGCAAAAACAATGATGGCATTTGGAATGAAGATTGTCAAACAACATTTGATAAAATTAAGCAGTATTTACGAAACCCACCGATCCTCGTACCACCAATGCCTGGACGTCCGCTCATTTTGTATCTCACCGTAACAGAAAGTGCAATGGGATGTGTACTGGGGCAGCATGATGACTCTGGTAGGAAAGAACGAGCTATATACTATTTGAGCAAAAAGTTTACCAGTTGTGAAACTAGGTACTCCTCGATGGAAAAAACTTGTTGTGCTCTAGCCTGGGCTGCACGTCGCTTAAGGCAATACATGTTGTATTACCCGACATGGCTTATTTCGAAAATGGATCCCGTGAAATACATCTTCGAGAAGCCATCTTTATCGGGACGAATTGCAAGGTGGCAGGTTCTTTTATCCGAGTATGACATCACATATGTAACTCGAAAGTCAGTAAAGGGGAGCGCTCTAGCTGATTATCTGGCACAACAACCTATAGAGGACTATGAGCCGATGAAGTTCGACTTCCCTGATGAGCATATCCTCACTGTAGCAACAGAGAAAGAAATATCGAATCCAGATATGTGGACCATGTTCTTTGATGGGGCTTCAAATGAATTGGGTCACGGAATAGGCGCAATATTAATATCGCCTCGAGGAGAATTATTCCCTCTCACTGCTAAGCTGTGTTTTGATTGCACGCACAACATGGCTGAATACGAAGCTTGTTCAATGGGCATTCAAGCTGCTCTAGATATGAAGATTGAAAGGCTTCAGGTCTTGGGGGACTCTTTGCTAGTGATTCATCAGCTAAGAGGAGAATGGGAAACCAGAGATGCTAAATTATTGCCTTACAAGCAACTTATAACAAGATTATCTCAACAGTTTGATCAAATTACTTTTGATTATTCCCCAAGAGAGAATAATCGGATAGCAGATGCATTGGCTACTCTAGCAGTCATGTTCAATGTGGATTTTGATGAAGGGATCCAACCAATTAAAATCGAAAAGCGAGATGTTCCCGCCTCCTGCATGAATATTGAGAATGAGTCAGATGAAAAGCCGTGGTTTCAAGACATCAATCAGTATCTGAAATGCGGAACATATCCTCCTAATGCATCAGAAAATGACAAGCGAACTCTGAGAAGATTGGCAGTGAAATTTTTCTTGAATGGGGAGATACTTTACAAAAGAAACTATGACATGGTTCTGTTAAGATGTGTGGACGCCACAGAGGCTAATCAGATTATGAAAGAAATCCATGAGGGAATTTGTGGTACCCATGCAAATGGGCATATGATGGCTAGACAAGTTTTGAGAGCTGGTTATTATTGGCTGACTATGGAAACAGATTGCATTAAGTATGCAAGAGAATGTCATAAATGTCAAATTTATGCAGACAAGACTCATGCTCCTTCATCCGAGTTACACATTTTAACTGCTCCGTGGCCTTTCTCTATGTGGGGAATGGATGTGATTGGACCCATTGATCCTAAAGCTTCAAATGGACATCGGTTTATCTTGGTGGCCATAGATTACTTTACCAAATGGGTAGAGGCAACCTCTTATCGTGATGTGACAAAAGGGGTCGTGATCAAATTCATCAAGAAGGAGATCATTTGTCGATACGGCCTCCCTGAGACCATCATATCAGATAACGCTAGAAACTTGAACAATAAGATGATGAGTGAGTTATGCGACCAATTCAAGATTAAACATCTCAATTCCACCCCCTACAGACCAAAAATGAATGGGGCTGTTGAAGCTGCAAACAAAAACATAAAAAGAATTGTTGAAAAGATGACTGTAACGTACAAAGATTGGCATGAAATGCTTCCCTTCGCTCTACACGGCTATCGCACGTCAGTTCGTACATCAACTGGGGCAACACCTTTTTCATTAGTATATGGTATGGAGGTTGTGCTCCCAATTGAGGTGGAAATTCCATCGCTAAGAGTTCTTATGGAAGCTAAATTGGAAGAGGCTGAATGGGTCCAGAATCGCTATGAACAACTCAATTTCGTTGAAGAGAAGAGATTAACAGCATTGAGTAGAGGCCAGATCTATCAAAGAAGGATGATGAGAGCATATGATAAAAAAGTTCGCCCAAGAAGATTCAGAGAGGGAGATCTGGTGCTGAAAAGGATCCTTCCATTTCAAAAAGATCATCGAGGAAAATGGACTCCAAATTATGAAGGACCATTTGTGGTAAAAAAGGCTTTCTCTGGTGGGGCATTAATCTTAACCAATATGGATGGTTGTGAATTATCAAGCCCAGTCAATTCAGACTATGTTCGGAAGTATTATGCATAGATCGCCTGACTATCTTTCCCAAGAAGGCTAGACAAAGTTGCAGAGTATTTCAATAAGTGTTTTGAAAAGTTTCATTTCAGTCTCAGTATTTTGTTTAAAAAGTTGTTTTATCCCTCACCACCTCCACCCCTCAATTTGGAGATGTTTTCCATTGTATACTGTATTGATCAATAAAGGATTTGTTTCCTCCATTTTGACCAGTATAGTTGTTATTTTTATGTCAATCACAAATGAAAATTATGCATGTTACATCTCAAGTTCGGGTATTGCATTGTCCAACCTCTCCGCTCTCTTTCAAAAAAAGGAAAAAAGAAAAGAAAATGAGAAAAAGAAAAAGAAATAAAATAGATGCTTTCACTATAATCGTTGAGGAAAATTGGTCAATTCTTGACTATTTTACCCTTCTCATGGGAAGTATGTTCGTTATTATCAGCTATACTCTCAATCAACTGCAACTTTTATTTTGACCATCGTCCATGTGCAAAGTTTCATATTACCATTTCTCCCCAGACAAGGTTCCAATTATCACACTAGGGCAAAGCACCCCCTCGTGAAGTAAGAATTCGAAACTACTTACTATGAAACCTTGAGCCTAGCCCACCACGCGTGATTTTTGTGGTAGGCCAGCATGAATTACTGATTCACAATTGAACCATTTGCTAAACTCATTGCGTATAGCTGCGTTAAATCTCCATATTTGTCTACCCACTTGAGAGCCTTTTGCTGAGCCTGTCACATCTAACCATGTGGCAAACATTTCAAAATATCCACCCAATATTACCAAGAGACCTTCAATAGTAATGAAATAGGGATTAAACTCTTACGATTTACTGCTTCATAATTAAGACTTGTAGTTCTTTGAGTATTCCTATATTTCAACTTTTTTTAATCTACACTTTTCCTACCATTTCTATCGTTTGTCTTCTCTCCTTTTTTTGGAAGGTGACTCCAAGACTAAGGATGATAATCTTGGGAACTTGGACTTAGCAACTAGACAAATTGTCTCGAAGTCTCAAATTCTTTCATTGAGTTTTGCTTGAGAAATAACCCTATCATGGTACCGAGGAACATTGACAAAGAAACAACATGGAGTGATTATTGAAGTCGCGAAGGATGGCTTACAGGTGGTTGATCGTCTACATGTGATTGCATTATATTTTGCCAGTCATGAAAAAAATATATTTGGCCAAAAAAAGTTATGAAAAAGAAAAGAAAAAGAAAAGATGAAATGAAAAAGAAAAAGAAAAAAAGAAAAAGGTACAAGGCCAAGATAACTCTTGAAATGCATGATTGGAGCAATCAATGTAGATCAAGAGGTCACACCTCCAAACGGTTTGAAGATTTTCTTTGACAATCATCATTTGGAGCAAGAATCTTCATTGCTACACTGGGGCAAAGCTTTCATCGTTATACTGGGGCAAAACCGTCATTGTTAAATTGGGATAAGAGCCTTCACCACTATACTACAGTAAAGTCATTTTACCATTTATGTAAACTGTTTTAGACTGGGGCAAAGGCCAAGTCAAGAGAATCACACTTCTCTTAGAAAGCTGAATCACATTTTCATAGAAGAATCACATTCAGAGAAAGGACAATCCCAGTAATGTGGGTTTTTCATCCAAGATTTCGAGCTGACTTAAAGAAAGAACGAGATATATGAGATAATCCCTTGAGGAGCTACTCCTTGTTCTCGTAGTGGTTGTCCAAAGAATTGGGGTCACTTTAACAAATATTTTCATTTGAATTATGTTCAATCTCTTATTGTTCAAGAGATTTCTTATGAAGGCATTTGTGACCTATGTTTTCTTCCTTCAGTCTTTTCTCTCTTTCTTTGTTCACTACCATTCCCATTCGTCTCTAGGCCAAATTCATCTCCTTGTATCGAACCTTTTTGTCCACTACAAGGCTAAGGTTATGAAGCATTTGAATCAGGTAAGATGTTTAACGCTATGAATTACCATTGATAGTTCTCTAAACTAGCACATGAGACACTTCTAAAAAACCTGACATACCTGATGATTGAGCAATCTAAGATTGACACATATGTTTCCTTTCGGATTGAGCAATCTTTGATTAACATACATGATCTCTTTTAGGTTGAGCAACCTTGATTAACGCATACAATTTCTCTCGAGTGTTGAAAGCATAAAAAAAAAAAAAAAAAAAGGAAAAAAGTAAAAGGAAAAAATAAAAGAAAAAGGAAAAGAAAAGGAAAAGGAAAAGGAAAAGAAAGAGAAAGAGAGGCAATTAAGATCCGAAGATGTCTATTGTTATATACTTTGAAAGCTTCCTTGGCTGATAAGTCTTCATTTCCTCTCATTAGATTCGTGGATAGCTTAATGCCTTTATTGTCAATGCAATACCAATTGAAAGTGTTCGATGTCTGCGACATCTAAAGCAATGACGTTTATTCAGTAGACTTCGATAGAAGAGAATCTGAAGTGCAGAGGATTTAGTGGGAAGAACATTGGAAAATTCCACTCACAAGACGATTTGCTATGAAACGTTTGGAAGTCTTTAAATCAAGACCTCAAAGTGTTTTGGTTCATCGTCAGCAAAATAGCCTAATTCACTTCGTTTATGTCTCTCAATTTAGAAAGGCGGAACGCAAGAAATGAGCTATTTTATAGTTCTGGTTTTCAAAACTCGCTAATTTTGAAGTTTGTGTTTTGAAACTTGTGCCCTGCACATTTTCATGCTGCATGTAAATTTGAATCTCATACATTTAAGCATACTCTACATTTTGAGATTTTGCAAGTCTATGATTCACTTCTTTCTTGGTTAAATCGAACCCTGCTAGTCAGTAGAGGTCGAAGCCTGGTTGAAGTCAGGTCCATTTCATGTTTTATTTGGTTGGTTAAATCGAACCCTGCTAGTCAGTAGAGGTCGAAGCCTGGTTGGAGTCAGGTCCATTTCATGTTTTATTTTGTTGGTTAAATCGAACCCTGCTAGTCAGTAGAGGTCGAAGCCTGGTTGGAGTCAGGTCCATTTCATGTTTTATTTTGTTGGTTAAATCGAACCCTGCTAGTCAGTAGAGGTCGAAGCCTGGTTGGAGTCAGGTCCATTTCATGTTTTATTTGGTTGGTTAAATCGAACCCTGCTAGCCAGTAGAGGTCGAAGCCTGGTCTGAGCCAGGTCCATTCCCCTTTTCTTTTGGTTAAATCGAACCCTGCTGGTCAGTAGAGGTCGAAGCCTGGTTGGAGTCAGGTCCATTTCATGTTTTATTTTGTTTTGGTTAAATCGAACCCTATTCTTGTGTAGAGGTCGAAGCCTGGTCTGAGCCAGGTCCATTCCCCTTTTCTTTTGGTTAAATCGAACCCTGCTAGCTAGTAGAGGTCGAAGCCTAGTCTGAGCCAGGTCCATTCCCCTTTTCTTTTGATTAAATCGAACTTTATCTTTGATTAGAGAAGAAAATCCGGTCAAAGTGAGGTTCATTTTCCTTTTCCAATTATAGGCTATGTTTGGTTTAAGCATGAAGCCCTTTCTTTTATTTTTAACAAAAAATCTTCGCCTTCCCAATACTTTGTCTTTTTCCTTTGTTTACCCTTTCAATCCTTCAAGGATACACAACGGGGGGCAAACTGTAGACACCGTATTTGGTCCGGCTTGATTTTTAGTAATAATGTTTGAAGTTTTTCAATATTTGGTAGTCAATTTGTTTTTGGTATGTCAACAAGAGCATAGCTCAACCGGTATAAAGTTGTATTAACGATCACAAGGTCCTTGGCTCGAATCCCTTTCTTTGCATATTATCAAAAATTTGTTTTTTAGTTTTTATGATTTTTTTTTGTTTTATTTATAGGATGTTCTTTATTTTGGTTGTATTATGGAGTTTATTGGGGTTTGGATTTAGTATTTATTGTATTGTTGAGGGATTGAGGGTAGGCGGTAGGGGAGGGAGTGAGGGGAGGTTAAGGAGTGAAGATGGATGGAGGGGGAGGGGCGGCGGTCCCGCCGCGGTGGGGGCCGACGTTCTCCATCCCCCCATTCTCCCAACTCCCTTCTTTCCCCCTCTTCTTCAAAACTCACTCCCCCTCATTCTCCCAACCTCCCATTCTTTCCCCCTCTTTCTCAACTCACTCCCCCTCCTTCTCCCAACCTCCCATTCTTTCCCCTTCTTTTCTCAACTCAATCCCCCTCCTTCTCTCAACCTCCCATTCTTTCCCCCTTTTTCTCAACCCCTTCCTCCAAGCTCTACTATATAATGAGAGCTTATGGAGGATGGAAGGGGGACAACAACAAGGAAAAAAAAGAGAAGAGGAGTGAAAGAGTTTAGAGAGAGAAAGAATAAAAAAAAAGGAGAGAAGAGTGAAAAGAGCTTAGAGAGAGAAAGTGAGTTAGAGAGGGAAAAATAGAGATTTTAGAAGGATTTTCAAATATCTAAGTTCACAACCGCCGCCGCTCGCCGCCGTCGCTCACCACCACCGCCGCCGCCGCCGTCGCTCACCGCCGCACCACCACTGCCGCTCGCCGCTGCTCATCGCCACACCTTGCCGTCGCCGTTTGCCCGTTGATTCCGACGAGGTTCCTAAGTGAGGTTTAAGATAAAAGAGGAGGGAAGGTAGAAGAGTTAAAAAGGAAAAAAGAGGGAAGGAAAAGGAAAAAAGGGAGACATTTTCGTGAAGAAGAAGAAGAAGGGGAGAGTGGGAGAGAGAGAAAAGGTAAGTGGGTCCCTCCCCATTTAATTGTCTTCACATTTTTTTTTTTTAAATTTCATTTTCTTTTTTAATTTTATTTTTGGTATATATTTTTATTTCATTTTTTTTTTCCTTTTCTTTATTCTCTTTTATTAGTTTTCTAATCATTATTTGTCATTTTAATTTACTTATAATTGGGATTTCTAATTGGAGTTTTATCTCAAATTGGCTTTTACTTTGAAATTCCTAAATCATGTTCAAATTTGCTTTAAAATTGAACTTTTTTTTTATCTATTTCAATTAAATTCTAATTTGAAGGTTAATTTAATAATGGCTTACCGGATTTAATTTGAAATCTCAAATTAGATGTCAATTTCTCCTCAAATGGTTTTAATTTCAAGTTCCAATGAATTTCAAGGTGATTTTGGATTTTTTCTTTCAAATGAATTTCAAGTTGTATCTATTTAGTTTGGATTTTTGAAGCAAACTTCAAAACTCAATTTCAAATTTTAATTAAAGTGGGAATGTTTATGGACTTTAGTTGAATTGGAATTCAATTTCAATTTTGGTTTACATTAAAATCTCAAAATCAATTTCAATTAGGCTCTAACATGAAATTTCTAATTTGAATTTCACATTGGTTTTAATTGACTTGAATTTGAATCAATGTCTTTAATTCACATTAGAGATCTCAATTCCGTTTCAATTTAATTTTTATTTAAAGCTTTGATTTCAATCCCATTTTGATTTAAAATTTGAATTTTCAATTTAATTTCTTTTAGGATTTTAAAAAATCAAAGTCAATTTGGTTTAATTTGGATTTCAATTCAATTTGATTCTTGGTTTTAAATTAACTCAATTTCAATTTAGTTTTGGTTTGAAATTTTCAAATAGAATTTTAATTTTTCATTGATTGATTTTAATTTGAATAAAATCTCAAGTTAGTTCAATTTGTAATTCTGATATTCACAAATGAATTTCGATTTGATTTTAATTTTCAAAATTGATTCCAATTGGATGTAAATTGGGTTTCTTAAATAAATTTCAAAATAGGTTTTGATTGAAAATTTTTGAAGTCGATCTTAATTTGGTTAATATTTGAATTCCTTCAAACGATTTAAAAATGAAAATACTCAAATGAATTTCAAAGTGAATTTTAGTTTGGTATTTAAATTTGAACTGTTTAAATGAATCTCAAATGGGATTTAATTTGAAGTTTCAAATTGGATTTCAAGAAAAGTTTTTTTAAGTTGATTATGGAAACTTTAGGCTAATTTTGTCTAAGAAATTTAAGCTGACCGAAAGGAAACACCCTGCCTAGAAATTAGCCTAAACATTTTTGCAATCGACTTGAATTTGGTCTTAATTTAGAATTTTTGAAATCAACTTCAATTTCACTTCAATTTGGTTTTAGTTCGAATTTCTAAATGATTTAACTTTCTTTCAATTAATTTCAAATTCTTTATTTTAATTTTTAATTTTGAAATTTCCAATAATTTTTTTTTAATGTGGAAAATAAAAAAGGATTTCTTTTTGTTGAATGGTATCATAAAATCATGTAAAGCCTATGACGGAGTTGAAATAATTTTCAAATTCTTGAGGTGAAAGATTTTCCTTAATTGGGAAATTTATACGTGATAATAGAGTTATGGGTTAACCCCACTCACGAAATTAAATCCTTACTTTATTTAAAGATAAGGTGAAATTAGTGAGACATTTAATTTTTAATTTTCATTTTTTTCCCCAAATTTTATTTGTTTATTTTTTTGTTAAGATCGACATGGACCTTTGTTTAATGAATTCGAGTAATAAAATAAAATGTTTTCAAACGGGTGTTGTAGGGTGCTAATACCTTCCCTACACACAACTGACCCCCGAACCTAATTTTTGGTTTTCAAAGACCGGTTTTTCTTTAAAATGGGTGACCAATCACACCCCAAGATGATTGGTGGCGACTCCAAACCTTTAACCTCGAAAGAGACCCTTAGGGAAGGACGTCGGCCGCTCCGCGTCGCGATGACGTTGCGACAGTGATATAGGAGAAAGTGCTCGAGAGAGTGTATTCGGTGTTATAGGGGATGGTCGCTTATAACAACTATAGGGTTATAGGTTGCATGCATGAATAATCTATGTCGGAGTCGAGTCACAGAAATGTGCATAACGGTACTTGCTTAGCCTTCTAACGATTCTTGAGAGCAAGGCCAAATAGGAGTTAAACCTGACCCAATGCATAAGTAGACTTAGGTTGAATAAGCCATTACTAGAGTTATTTGCCTTAGGGTTGAAGCTTTACTAGACACCTTGCTTTATTATTATTGTTATTTCTTTACTTGTTTGTTTATTTATTTTCCAAAACCCAACATCAACTATTTCTTTGGTTACTTTTATTAAGCAATTTAAGAGCAGTTTCTTCTTCAAATCTGTGTTTACTTTAGTCACTGTGGGATCGATACCTTTGGAATACTTCCAGAGTTTTCATTACTACATGTGATAGTGTATACTTGCACTTGGTTGATTGAATTCATTCTCATTCATTATTTACCATTTTTTCCAACATCCATCTTCAGTCCACATCGCATCAGTTACGTAGGTCATCGCATAAAATAGTTAGTTTTAACAGTAAGCGATGCTATAAAGTAAGAGTGACTCATTTCTTGGTCCGGTCTTGTGTAAACTTCTTTTACACAAGATGCCCCTACTCGCATGTCTCTACATGAACGACTGGGATCACATCGTTTATCTTGTTCGCAAAGTAGGCCGCATCCATAGTGTTACCAGGATAAGGTACCCAACCTTATCCCTATACTATAGATCATTTAGATTATATACTAGAACTTGATCCCTGTCCATATTTATAATATAGTTCGAGTATCTCATATTACAACCAAGGATGTTTCTATTGGATTTAAAGTATATAAACAAACAATTCACTGAATAACATCTTTATTACAAAAAAGGATTACAAGTTTTGAGTTTTAGGACATAAAACCCAACACATAGAGTCCCTAGGATAAGATACCCAACCTTATCCATATACTATAGACCATTTTGGCTATATACTAGAACTTGATCCATGTTTACGTTTGTACATATAGTTCAAGTATTCATATAATAACCAAGGATCTTTAATCTATTGGATTTTAAGTTATATAAACAAGTAATTCACTGAATAATACCATAACATCTTTATTGCAAATAAGAGATATGCATAAAGATTACAAACCACGAGTTTTAGGACACAAAACTCATTAGGGATAAGGCTGGGTACCTTATCCTGGTGACACTATGTGATACGACCTACTTTGTATTCGATACAAACGCATTGATCCAACGTGTTCATGTAGTGGACATGCGAATGGGGGTATCCTATGCAATGAGTTTGCATAATACCGGACCGTGAAACAGTAACCACTAGATGCAACATCGTTGACTAGTTAGGTTTCTATTTCAATAGGATGACCTAGGTAACTCAATCTTAATCCTAAGTGTGTTATGGGCTCCTTCTCATGAGAGATTATCCTTAGATTTGTATGGGTGAGAGTGACCAGATTCGCCGACTCAATAAGCCTACCATTTCAGGGATAAAACCGAGTGGGGGCTGGGAACATAACATCACAAGATGAAATTCACTTCTTCCCGTCTTTAGGGGAAGTAGATGAGTCTTCCCTTAAGAGCTGACTTCGGATCTTGAACAAGAGCGCCCATCCTCTCCTGGCCCGAGAGGAACTTCCGTTTACTGGTTGGACCATAAACGGGTTGTTCATTAGAGAAATCAGTAAACGAAGGTGTAAAATGGTAATTTGACTCAGTTGGCGTTACGAACACTCGTGAAGGATTGACTTACCGGTATTGGTCTATATCCGTGGACACAGAAACATTCTACAGTGAGAAGAATGCAGTCGTGGGTCTTTAGTGGAGTTACCCACAGTTAATGAATATTGGTTAACTTGATTAATGAGTTTAGTCAGTTAACCTCATATCATTGGAGCTTCTAATCTGTAGGTCCATTAGGTCCCCTGTCAGCTCATAAAGGGTAATTAGGAACAATTAGTCTTGAAAGATATTTGAATAGTTCAAAATCCATTATGGGAAACCAAATTAATTGTATGAGATACAATTAATATAATGTATGTGATACATTATAATATAAAGTTTACTTTGAGATTAAACTTTATTAATTGAGAGAAATACAATTAAATATAATTTAATTGTAGGCTTAAATTAAATATGAGGTATTTAATTTAGTAATTAATTAATTGGAGAATTAATTAATTATTTAATTAAAAACTGTAGGTTATATGGGAGATATTCATTTAAATATGATTTAAATGAAACTAATTAAATTTGATTTAATTGCCATTATGGCCGAATCATTATCAGATTTTTCGTCCGCAATTCTTCCCTTGCCAGCCTCGCAGATTGGAATGTTCATTCCCTCTTTAATTTTCAGGATTTCGACGACCATTTTCCAGGCTAATTTGATGTTGCCATTGCCAAATCTGACTCAGCTTTACGACTGCTATTTCAAGGGGTTTTTGGACTTGTTTTTCATCATTGTTTCCAACTTCCAGTTGCAAGGATTTTCTGTCGTGTTTTTTCTGTTTTCTTCCATACTCCAGGTTTTCTGAACATGGATTCTTTAGCCCTTGTTGAGGACTGGTCTAAATTGAGCCTAACCTCTGCAGAAGAAGATGTGTCGGTTGATGCTGATCGTTCGGCTGTTGATAGAACTAGCCAAATGTTGGGTTGCTGCCTCCTTGGTAAACTCTTGTCTCATCATCATCTTGCTGCAGAGGTTATGCAGAAAAATTATAAGGCGGCATGGAAGATAGATCATGGATTGCAAGTTGAACTCTTAGGCAGAAATGTCTTCCTATTTCGCTTTAATGAGGAAGATGATCGAGTTTGGGTGCTCAACCAAGGACCGTGGTTATTCGAGAAATATATTTTGATTCTTGAATTCCCGATTCGTGGTCAAAAGCCATCTGACTATGCTTTCTCTTTTGTTGCCTTCTGGGTGCATTTCTTGGATCTCCCATTCGATTAGTACAATTCTGAAAACGCGGAACGTCTTGGAAATGCGATAGGAGTATATGAGGATGTGGATAGTCAGAATGGTTTCCATTATTGGGGTGCTAGCCTACGGGTGAGAGTGAGGATTGAAATCTCTCGGCCTCTACGAAGAGGGATTAAGATTAATCTAGATGGCCCGATGTGTGGAAGCTGGATTCCGATAAAGTACGAGAAATTACCAGAGTTCTGCTCTTTCTGTGGTATGATTGGGCATATCTCAAAAGACTGTGGTGAATTTTACAAGCATGCTCGATCTCACAGTGAAGTGCCCCAATATGGGGAATGGATGCGATATTTTGGAAGGATGGGTCTAATTGCTAGTTCGCCGGCCAAGGACTCAAGGGGAGAGGCAAGTCCAATCCAATCTCCTTTGTTGCAGTGAGCCTCACAGTTGCTAGTGGCTATGGATACCGGGACTACAACTGGATCTCCGTCCTCCACTCCGAGGAGCTTCTTGCGTATGGGTCAATCGGCGTTAACCGCATGAGTGGGAAACAGAAGCGATGAGAAACCGGCTTTCTATCGTCTGTTTGGAAGTCCTTCTTTGTCGCCTGCAAAACGATCGGAGGTTAGCGTGAAGTATGGGTTTCAGAGGTGGATCCCAAAAACGGCCGGAATCAATATCGGTGCCGGCTCTCCGTTCGGTGTCAGCCCAACCGGAGGAGAATTCAGTTTGTTCAAGGTGCCGTCGGTTTCACCCAAGAGTTTATTGCACCCGTTTTCTATTAATGGTGAGACGAGTAACCGTGGGTCAGAAGAGAAACCAAAGGAGGCGAGATTTCTATAGGAATTGGGTGGTCATGATGGGGTCAACGCGCATGGAGATAGGCCACGTATCCAAGTGAAAATTTCGGAATCTTCGAAATTTACTATCTTGCCTAAGGAGTCAAAGAAACCGGACTGTGTTAAAAATTGGACCTTGATGATCCGGATCTGTTGGGCGACGGCGGTCTGGAATTTGCGGTTAAGGAAGCCACAATTGTTGGGTAACCACTGAAGGATGCCACTAGAGTCGATTCGACGGGACTATTCCAATGTGATTCAAAAAAATCCAAAAAGAAGGGCGCCAAATGGAAAAAAAGAGCTCGTAATGGTTATATCCCTCAAGGTATGAATGTTGATCAAATTGTGGATTTGTCCAAAAGCAAAGAAGGGCCAGACATTACCTCTCCAGACAATACAAAAAAACAGAAACTTTATGATGATGAATGCAATGAGGCGGGGTCTGGTGAACAGTCCCGCCCAGAAGTATGAATGTTTTGTGTTGGAATGTTCGTAGGTTGGGGAGCCCACGGGCATTCTGGAATGTGAGCTATGAGCTAGCTAAAATAAGTCCCCTTGTTTGCTTTTTGTTTGAGACTAAGTGCTCATCTACTATTCTAAATAAATTAAAGGTCCGTTTGAATTATTCTGGTTGTCTCATTGTTGATCGTGTGGGTTTGAGTGCAGGTCTGTGTCTCCTATGGAAGGACGAAGTAGATGTTACAATTCTGAACTTTTCTATTCACCAGATTCATGCAATTAGCATCAATTGGGGGGGGGGGGGGAGTGGCGGTTTACAGGGATTTATGGTCAACCGGATCATAACCTTCGCTATCAAACGTGGGAGCTTCTACGCCGTGTTCATAATGCTGATGACTCTGCCTGGCTCTTGGGGGTTGACTTCAATGAAATTTTATGGGACTCAGAAAAAGAAGGAGGACCAAGTAGGGATTATCGACTTATGGATGCTTTCCGAAGGTTCATTGATGATTGTTCTCTACAAGATCTAGGATGTCAGGGTGGTTCGTTCACATGGTGTAATAGGAGGGAGTTGGAAGATAAGGTGCTTACTAGAATAGATCGCTTCCTCGCCAATCAACAGTTCTTGGATTTATTTCAGGATTGTAAGTGAAGGAATGAAAATCCTTGGCAGCGGAAGTGTATATCAGATCAATTTGTCGTTAATTAGGTTTCATAGAAAAGACCGGTACATTGGCTTTAAATTTCAGAACAATTCTAAAATCTAAACTGATTAAGCATGCAATTCTACTCTAAACTATTTAGAGAATTTGGTTCTTTCTTGTTGTAGACCAAATTTTCACAGCACTATGCTCCTCAGCGAACAAGAATTAGATTGGGCACGACCACTAGTAAACACCCACTATCTTCTGAGTTCTTGAGGTTGTGATTGTGGGATCACCATCTTCAAAGGGAAAAAATTCAGCATCAATGTTGCTGTGTTTTCTTTTAGAGAAATTGAGAGAGATTGCCTTTTTGAGTGAGAGCGCATTCTTCTGTTAAGCCATAGGGAAAAGAACTACTCCAGCCCTTTTTTTTTTTCCTGCAGATCACGTTTGGAGGGGGGAAAAGATTCATGATCTCTATCTCCCCACATGGCACCATCCCAACTGTTGAGATTTAATTATTAAATAATAATTAATGTTAAAACCATATATTATGAAAAATTAATTTAATTAAATTGTAATTTAACTAAATTAAATTTACCATATAGTTTTCAACTAACCAATTCAATTAAATCTTATTTAATTGAATTAATTCGAGCCAACCAATTAATTCAATAATTAATTGTTCCCAATATTAATTAAATATCACATATTTAATTAATTTCACAATTGAATCATATTCAAATGTGTCTCTCTCTTTTAACCTATAGTTTTAATGTGCATCTAATGTACATTGAATATGAACTATTGTATTAATTTAATTAAATTAAACTATTTAATTAATTTTTCAATTAATTAATTCTTTAATTAAATATCAAATATTTAATTAATTTTATATTTGAATCAAATTCAAATAATTCTCTCATATACTATAGTTTTAATATGAATCTCTATTCATATTATTTTAACCTATAGTTTAATATGAATCTAATTCATATTTAATATTTGAACTCCTTCAAATATTGAATTCTCTCATTAATTTTGAATCACATCTAAAATTAATTTTATATTATAAAGGTTAATTCACTAGTTAAACTTATATTATAATGTATTTTCATACATTATCTTAATTGTATCAAATACAATATAATTCCCTTAATGAATTTGAACACACTTCAAATTCTATTCAAGACTATTTAACCTCAGAACCCTTTACAAGCTAGTAGGTGGACCTAATGGACCTACAGATCAGAAGCTCCAACGATACGAGACTAATTGGCTAAACTCATTAACCAAGTTAGTCAACATTCGTTAACTGTGGGTCACTCCACTAAACACCAACAACTGCACTCTTCTCACTGTAGAATATTTCTGTGTCCACGGATATTGACCAATAACGGTAAGTCAATCCTTCACGAGTGTTCGTAACGTCAGCTGGGTTAAAATACTGTTTTACCCGTTGGTTACCTTTGGATCCTTAAGTACCAATGATTCCTCTAATGAACAATCTGTTTATGATCCAATCAATAAACAGCAGTTCCTCTCGGGCTAGGAGAGGATGGGCGCCCTTGTTCAAGACCCGGAATAAGCCCTTAAGGGAACACACATCTGCTTACCCCAATAGGGGAAGAAGTGAATTCCATCTTGTAATGTTATGTTCTCAGCCCCTGAAATGGTAGGCTTGTTGAGTCGGCGAGCTGACCACTCTCACCCATACAAATCTAAGGACAATCCCTCCTGAAAGGGGTTCATAACATACTCTGGATTTAGATTGAGTTACCTAGGTCATCCTATTGAAATAGAAACCTAAACTAGTTAACGGTGTCACATCTAGTGGTTACTATTTCGCGGTCCGGTCTTATGCAAACTCATTGCATAGGATACCCCCACTCGCATGTCTCCTTCATGGATGCTTTGGATCATTGCATCTGTATCGAATACAAAGTGGACCGTATCTCATAGTGTCACCAGGATAAGGTACCCAGCCTTATCCCTATACTATAGACCATTTAGGTCGTTACTTGAACACTGATCCTCGTATATCCCTACATACTAGTCCAAGTTTCATCTAAACAACCTAGGATCTTAGTTTATTGGATTTGGGTCACATTGTGCAATTTTAGTAACAATAACTCTTTATTGTACAAACCTCACTATCTACGAGTTTTAGGGCATAAAACCCAACAGTAAGGTCTTCAACAAGGATTGGGCAAAGTCTGATCACCGTCCTATCCTGTTACAAGCGGGTTTATGCTCGGAGTATTTTAGGCGTGGTCGTTCCAGAAGATTCCAGTTTGAAGAGTTTTGGACGCGTCACAACGATTGTAAAGATATCATTCGCAATTGTGCTAATTGGAGTGCCAAAGGTACAATAGGTGTTAGTCTTCATCTTTCTTTGGTTAAGTGTGCAACAAAATTACGAGGATGGGGGCGGGATTCAAATTTGAATTTGAAAATTCAAATTCATATTCTAAAGGATCAAATCAACAGGAAGTATGCACGTACACCACCTCTCAACTTCACAGTTATCCATGAGTTAGAAAGGCGGCTAGATAAGCTCCTCCTTGATGAGGAAATATTCTGGAGGCAGAGATCTCGAGAGAATTGGCTGAAATGAGGTGATCGCAATACCAGATGGTTCCACCTCCAAGCAAATAAATGGCTGTAACAAAATAAAATTCTGGGCATTCTTGATTCCAATGGTCAGTGGCAATCTAACCAGACGTGATTGGATCGAATTTTGTGAATTATTTCAAATCAATTTTCAGCTCACAGGTCCCATCGAAGTTCGAGGTGTCCCAAATTGTTTCTAGAATTCCTCAAAAAGTCACTGATGAGATGAATATTGATCTTCTGCGGCCTTTCACTAAGGAGGAAATAGAGGACGTCGTCAAAGGATTTCATCCATCTAAGGCACTTGGTCCAGATGGCTTTCTGTTGGGTTCCTAGAGTGAGTAAAAATATGGTATAAAAGGACACTAGAACTCTGTGCAAGTATACACAGTCCGCAACAAGTAATAAGTATTATCAATTTAAGGCCTGAATTAGCTTCCACTTTATCTATTTTGTGTAACTCTCTAATGGTTTCAAAGATGGTAAAAATGATTGGTTTTTATAAGAATAATGCTGAATCAAAATAAATGACAGAACAAAGAATAAACAAATAGGCAGACAGATTAGAAACAGGCGCTGGTCAGGATTTAGTAATTGTTTTAAAAGATGCTCTAGCAATATTATTGATCATGCAAACTCTTGCAGTATTATTAGCGGATTCCTCCCGAAACTCCGAATTTTTTGGAATGTGTTTCAACCCCAATGAAGTACGACCGATCAAGCACTAGGCAACTGGCTATCCCTAGCTCAGTCACTGGCGTTCACCAATACACAATGATCGTAGTGTGATTAATCGCCACACACTCTCTAAATCATCCCTGAAACTAGAGAGAGGTATTCATACCGGCTGGCCAGGCGGGCATAAAATAGAAATGAACACAACAATTAACCAAGATGCAGTAATCAATTTATATTACTAAAGTTAAGCACGACAATCACATTGTTCCTAACCAACGCCTAAGCTACTTAGTTCATAATATGCATGGGGACGCACGCTACAATCTGAGTAGGCATGTCCATAATTACAAGATAATAAAAGGAAATACTAATCCCCTCGATCAGCTTGCAAGTGATGGTCTTCTAGGTGGTCTCCAATCTCTCTCCTCTATTCGGCTCCCAAAAGTGGAAATGAGAGTGAACTCGTTCCCCAAAAGTGGAATGACTTTGACTTGGGCGGCTACTTCCTTTTATAGAGTTGAGGAAGGCTTGAATTAGGTTGACTTAGACACGTGGATGGCTCTCCTTGCTCCTTTATCCCGAAAATAACTCAACAGAATTCGGTTCATTAAATTGGCTAACGAGCTGTGACGTGGCAGTTTTACTCCCAGCTTTGTTGCAACACAAAATTTGCTCCCTCAAGTCGCCCAGCAACAGATTCTGCACAAAATGATTTCCAAAGCTTCCATTCTTCCAAATGGGTTAAAACATGTAATATATATCTAAAACCAACCCTATTAAGCACAAAAGACACACAAATCAATATAGAAATGAGGCCTAAATAACTAGCTTTTGGGCAGTTATCACACCCCCAAACTTGAACTATTGCGCGTCCCGAGCAATACTAACCAACCTTCCCTTCAAGAATTCAAAACGTTAGACAAAACATAGCTTAATCAAAACAAATAATCCAACACTACCTTCAACCTTTACCTGAGCATTCTGCAAAACCAAGCTCTGCTGCAGCAAAATAATTCTTCTGGCATGGACAAATAATCACCACTTCTAACTCAATTCTAAGAACTTGCCACAGCCTAGCTCTATTATCAGACATATTAAACACACATTCTTAAGGGGTTTATATTTTTGTTTTTCAGACTTAAAGCAGCCCTACAGTCCTAAGCTCTTAAGCATGGGACGACCCACTTTATGGTGCAGTATACCCTTGCCTCAAACTCATCACCAATTAGGCTAAATACTCTTTGCTAAGCTAAAAAATCCTTAGTTATTCTATCTCTTACTCCTTATAATGGCAACATTTTATGATGAAGCTCACCTAAGTTCTGGGAGACAGAAAAACTGCTGGATTATCATTCATCCTTCAAAACTTTTGCTCCATGAATTTTCTCAGCAAAATTTTCAACAATCACTCTTTTTTTTTCCAGCAAATAATTTTTCATAATTCTTCACATTTCCTAGGTCACCTTTTGACGCGAAGACAAACTGTGGGTATCATAAATGTCCCCGGTTACTCAACAACCTAACAAATTATTTAATGAAGGAGAGGAATGCTCGAGCAAAACAATTGGAGTAGCAAAAAGTCCCCCAAACTTGAATTATTCATTGTCCCCAATGAATCATTAAAATTTTAAATGACATCCCCAAACTTAAATTTTTCTATCCGAATTTTAAAACTAAGCGCGAGACTAGACCTAAGCTTAAAGTGGATCATATAAGTCAACACTACCTCCAGAGTTTTCTTTGCCGCAGCAACGACCAGGCCAGAGAAAATGCTCAAGCAAAAGGTTTCTGGAGATCAGAATACCTTGATCTAATTAAGCTTAGCCAGTCCAAGCTTCAAAAATTCAGATAGAGAATTAGTTAAGTTAGAGTTACTCAGTGCTCATGGAACAGAAATAACTTCGGAAATTTCATTAAAAGCATAGAAAAAGAAATTACATAAGCAAATATATATATTTTTTTTTTGTAGCATCAGAAAAATTAAGAAGAAACAGAACAATTCAAGCAAACATAGAAAAAGATGTGGTCAGAAATGCTCGAGCAACAAAATTAATTCATCAAAAAGTTTGCTCGCCCAAATTTCCCTTCTTCAATCCTCCTGACCAGGATCTTCTTTTCCATCTCCTTCTCTCTCGACAGGCAGTGGCGGAATCCAAGGGTTCAATAAATCTTCAGGGAACGCTGGAAGGGCTGGAAATGGTTTGGAAAAATTGTCCTGCAGCGCCTTCTTCAGATTGGCATCACGAGTTCTAACATAGTTCCAAAAGGTTAAAGCTTGCCTCTCGGCAAACTCCTGCCTGCTGGCCGAAAGTGCGAGTTGTTCTAAAATCGTGTTGATGTCGTAGACCAGCCCACCCTGACGTGCCTCTTGCGTACGCTGAAGCCGCGCCAAGTTAGGCGTGTCAATGATTCCCTTGTCAAATAATATCACATCTCCTTCATTCTCTGGAACCCCTGCTCGCTTGCAAAGCATGGTAATGGTATTCGGGAAAAACAGCTTCCCCACTTTCTTCTTCCAACATCCAGATATTTCATCAGCAATAATTTTTCCCACATCAATACTGAGAGACCTCAAAATAGGGAGAGCCAGAAGCACTCGTTCCCTAGAAACCGTCGAGTCATGAGTCGTTGGAAGCAGCCTTTGTTTGATAAATCCCATCCAAGTATTTGCTTCCCTCTTCAAATAGGCTGACTGGAACGTCCTCTTCTCTGTTTTCGAAAGCCGCCACTGCGCCCCTTCAATACCAACTTCCCTCACAGCGTCACTCAGCTGCTCATTGGATGGCGCTATAGCCATCTCATTATATGCTGTGTGGGGGAAAGTTCGAAGGTTATACAGTGCATTAATAGCACCAGGACTCCAGTCGACCTCAATACCTCGAACAATTGCTAGGAAACCTTCTTCTTTGTCAATATTTGCATAAAACTCGCGCACCACCTGCGCATTCACAGATTTAGGCTTTGAACAAAACCGCTCCCACCCGTGGTCTGCAATACCGGTCCTCAGAAAATGTGGAAGATCACCACTAAATCCCCTTTCAAACAGGAAGTCTCTTTTCAGCAACTCTGCATATTTTGCTCTGGCAAGATTGTTGACAAAGCGATCATACGGCAATTGTGACTCCTCTATTTCATCAGGTTCCTCCGATGCCGCAGCAACACTCTTGCCCTTGTCTGCCCTTTGCTTGCACAATCTTTCTTCTTCAGCCTTTTTCTCTACTTCCTCTCTTGCTTTATCCTCAGCCTCCTTCTTCTCACGCTCTTCTTTCTCAGCATTCTCTCTTTCAGAATCAGTAGTTGGAGGTGAGGGGGTATCAATTCTGACTACCTTAACGCGGCCCGCTTTTCGCTTTATACGGCGGCGTTTGGGCACTTCTGGCATGATTACCTCCACACGAGCCTCTTGTTCTTGTTCATTAACTTCTTCAGGTGCAACCTCTGCCTGTTCTTCTTGCACATCCTCGGCCTGCTTTTCTTGAACTTCCTCTGTATTTTCTTCTCGAACCTCCTCTATATTTCCTTCTCGAACTTCTTCTGTATTTTCTTCTCGAACCTCCTCTGTATCCGCAACTCCTGGCTCAGACTGCTCTTGATTCCGCCCTTCTGGTTCATTCGGATCTTCTTCCACAATAACATCCTCCGCCGCTTTCTGAACAGCTTCTTGATCTTCAGCCCTCTGCTGTCTTCTTTTTCTTTTAGCTTCTTTTTCTTCTGGTGTCCTCTTCTTCTTTGCCTTTACTTTCGGTGCTTCGGGGGTCACGGGTACCTCATCTTCCTCATTATCTCTCTCTTTTCTTGCTCTCGTTTTAGCCATTGAAGACTCAAAGGAATTTTTACAGCACGCAGAGAAAGAAAGAAGAATGCAAATAGCAAGGGACGACAAGAAATTGAAGAAGAACTTACCGAAGGCTTTTAATAAATAGGGCTTCAGCAAATCAAATCATAACTGAAAGATTTTGCCCTCATTAAATGGAATTACCGTTTAAATCTCATGCAAATCTGAAAATTAAATCCATCAACGGTAAAATCTTGAATTCCAATCTCCCATGATAAATAATTGTGTGCTGTCAAACGGCTAAACCGTTGGATTATCCCTGCGCGACACGTGGTATCCATGCAATTTACCTGCCCACTGAAAATTCAAAATCAAACGGTAAAAGTAATTAATTTACAACCAACCCTTTCCATCCGGACGGAAGATTTGCTTCATCCCTAACTTTGCCGCAACAACCTTCTGAACACAAGATTATTTTCCAGAAAAATCTCGGACACAAAATCAAATCAGAAAATTAAAATTTAACCGCTCAAATCAAATCTTATCTTTTTTTATTTGAAGCCGAATAAATCAAGAAAATCTTTATTAAATCTAAACCTAAACAGAAATTCAAATAACTGAAAATAAATACAGAATTCAAAATCTAATCTAATCAGAAAAATAAAACTAAACCAACTCGAATCTAAACTAATAAAATAAAATAAAATATCTAGCGAAAATAAAATAAAATCTACGGAATTAAAAATAACAACAAATAGAGATAAATCTTGTAGAATTTAAAGCAATCGAATCCACTATAATTAAAATTAAAACTAAACTAAAAAAATAAAATCACAACAAATTCTGGGAGCTCAAAATTTTGCTCTACGAACTGCTCCCGGAAAAATCATGCTTACTCAATCATCAATCAGCTCTAAGGAAGGATATTTCGACTAAAACTCCTCTCCCCAATAATGCTTGACATGCTGTCCATTCACTTTGAATACTCTTCCATCTTTTTCATCTTGCAAAGTAATTGCTCCATGGGGGAAAACCTTAATCACCACAAACGGACCTGCCCATTTGGACTTTAGTTTCCCAGGAAACAATTTCAATCTAGAATTATAAAGCAAAACTTTTTGACCTTTGACAAACTCTCTAGGCTTAATTTTCTTGTCATGCCACAACTTAGTCTTTTCTCTATACATTTTTCGCATTCTCATAAGAAAATTGGCGAAATTCCTCCAATTCGTTAAGCTGCAGCATTCTAATTGCTCCTGCACGACTTAGATCAAAGTTTAATTTCTTCAAAGCCCAAAACGTTTTATGCTCTAGCTCTAATGGCAAATGACAAGCTTTCCCATATACTAACCGATAGGGAGACATACCTAGAGGAGTCTTATAGGCTGTCCTATAAGCCCAAAGAGCCTCATCCAACCTAAAAGACCAATCCTTCCTAGATGGATGGACTACTTTTTCTAGAATTGATTTAATTTCCCTATTACTTATTTCAGCTTGACCATTAGCCTGTGGGTGATAGGGGGTAGCTATCCTATGCTTGATTCCATACTTAGCTAAAAGCTTAGTTAAGATATTATTAACAAAATGTGTACCCTCATCACTTACTAAAGCTCTAGGTGTCCCAAACCGCGCAAAGATGTGCGATTGGAGAAACCTTGAAACCGTCTTGGCATCATTCTGATGGCATGCAATGGCCTCCACCCACTTAGACACATAATCTACTGCCAATAAGATAAAAACATTGCCATTAGAAGGGGGAAATGGCCCCATAAAATCAATACCCCATACATCGAATAATTCAACTTCTAAAATGTAAGTAAGAGGCATTTCATCTCTAGGCCCTAAATTTCCTCTCCTTTGGCAAGCATCACATTGCTTGTAGAACCAATGGGCATCCTTAAACAAGGTAGGCCAGAAGAATCCACAATGCAAAATCCTCATAGCTGTCCTCTGACCGCTGAAATGGCCTCCATACGGCGAAGAGTGACATTGCTCCAGGATTTCCTTTGCTTCATCACCTGAAACACACCTACGAATAATACCATTAGAGCATTGCTTATACATAAATGGCTCATCCCAATAGAAAAATTTTGCATCATGCTTAAACTTTTTCTTCTGCCTCCAATCCATGTCAATAGGTGTGACTCCCTTCACCAAAAAGTTGGCAATATCAGCATACCAAGGGACATCCCTGACTACCTTTACCTGAACATCAAAGAGCTGTTCATCCGGAAAATCATCTAAAATGGCAGATTGCTTCAGCGAAGATGATGATGGAACAAGACGAGACAAATGATCTGCAATGACATTCTCTGATCCCTTCTTATCCTTTATCTCCAAGTCGAACTCCTGCAATAATAAAACCCAACGAATTAGTCTAGGCTTTGCATCTTTCTTTGTCATTAAATACCTTATTGCTGCATGATCCGTGAAAACCGTGACTTTGGATCCAACCAAATATGGGCGGAATTTCTCAAAGGCAAACACAACGGCTAACAACTCCTTTTCAGTAGTTGTGTAGTTGACTTGTGCCTCATTTAAAACCTTGCTTGCATAATATATAGGATGAATAAATTTGCCCTGCTTTTGTCCCAGCATTGCACCTACTGCAGCATCACTCGCATCACACATTACCTCAAATGGTAAACTCCAATTAGGTGCACAAAGAATGGGTGCTGAGATTAAAGCAGCCTTCAATGCTTCAAAAGCCTTCCTACAATCTGCATCAAAGTCAAAAACATGATCAGTACACAATAAGTTACAAAAAGGTTTACTGATTTTTGAAAAATCCTTTATGAACCTTCTATAAAATCCAGCATGACCTAAAAAACTCTGAATCCCCTTCACTGAATTCGGTGGTTCTAATCTTTCAATAACCTCAACTTTTGCTCTATCAACTTCTAGACCATTCTTAGAAATCCTATGACCTAACACTATGCCCTCCTTCACCATGAAGTGGCATTTCTCCCAATTAAGAACTAGATGGGTATCCTCACATCTTTTTAATACCTGACCTAAATTATCTAAACAACTCTGAAAAGACCCTCCAAAAACTGAAAAATCGTCCATGAATACCTCAACAGTGGACTCAATCATATCAGAAAAAATTGCTAACATACACCGCTGAAATGTTGCTGGAACATTGCAAAGGCCAAAAGGCATTCGCCTAAAAGCAAACGTCCCATAAGGGCAGGTGAAAGTGGTTTTTTCCTGATCCTCAGGAGCAATAGTAATCTGGTTATACCCAGAATAACCATCTAAGAAACAGTAGTAGGCCTGACCAGCCAATCTATCCAACATCTGGTCAATAAATGGTAGAGGGAAATGGTCCTTACGGGTGGCTTTATTAAGCCTCCTGTAATCCATGCAAACCCTCCAGCCAGTTACTGTCCTAGGTGGGATCAACTCATTGTCTTTATTGCTCACCACATTGACACCTCTTTTCTTAGGAACACATTGGACAGGGCTTACCCAATTGCTGTCTGCAATTGGATAAATGATGCCAGCATCCAACCATTTAATCACCTCCTTTTTAACCACTTCTTTCATTGCAGGGTTAAGCCTTCTTTGTTGCTCAATACTCCTAAAGGATCCCTCCTCTAGAGTGATTTTGTGCATACAAAAAGATGGGCTAATCCCCTGAATGTCAGCCAATGTCCAACCAATAGCCTTGCGGTATTGCTGCAGCAATTTTATTAAGGCCTCCTCATGCTCCGGCATTAAATCTGATGCAACAATAATAGGCAACGTCTCACCCTCCCCAAGATACACATACTTTAGATGATCCGGCAAGGGCTTCAAATCTAAAGTAGGTGCCTCAATCAGGGATGGCTTAATCGGGGGAGCCTTTCTTTGACCGAAATCTAAAGACTCAAAAACTTCCTCACACCTAAACACTTCTTTTTCAATTTTTCTTTCTAAAACCTCTAAATCTTCTACACTATGTTTGCTAGCCGAATCCTGCATTGCTGTCTCAACAATTGTGTTCTCCAAAATCCTAATAAAAGAGCAATCTTCCATCTCGTCTGGATACTTCATGGCCTTAAACACATTAAATTTTACTTCCTCATTACAGACTCTCATTGTTAATTCCCCTTTTTGAACATCTATTAACGCCCTACCAGTAGCCAAGAATGGTCGTCCTAAAATTATTGGGACATCTTTATCAGCCTCATAGTCTAAAATAATGAAATCAACAGGAAATATGAATTTATCCACTTTCACTAAGACATCCTCAATTTTACCCTCTGGATATGTGATAGACCTATCAGCTAGTTGGAGTGTGACTGTGGTAGGTCTAGCTTCACCAATACCTAACTTCCGATAGACCGAAAGAGGCATAAGGTTAATGCTTGCACCTAAATCACAAAGTGCTCTACCTAACTCTTTTCCACCTATAGACACAGGTATGGTAAATGATCCTGGATCCTTAGCCTTGGGTGGTAGCCCATTCTTAAGAATGGCACTACATTCCTCAGTAAGAGATACAGTTTCAAACTCTCCTAACCTCTTCTTTTTAGTTAAAATATCCTTAAGAAATTTAGCATAATTAGGCATTTGCTCTATAGCTTCTACTAAGGGGATATTTATATGCAATTGCTTAAGAATCTCTAAAAACTTTTTAAATTGACCATCCTGATTCTTAGGCTTTTGCCTTTGTGGAAAAGGTAGAGGTGGTACATAAGGTGGGGGTGGCACATAAGGTGGTTCCACATCTGGACCAGAACCAGATGCTCCAGCATTATTATTGCTGCCTCCAGCACCCTGACCAGACTCCAACTCTTTCTCAACAACAACATTTCTATCACAATTATCATCTATATCCTGGTGTTTACTAGGTTCTTTTCTTTCTTCTAGTGGCTTACCACTCCTAAGAGTCACTGCCTTTACCTGCTCCTTACCTTCCCTTCTAGGGTGTTCAGTATCTGAAGGAAGTTTCCCTTGAGGCCTTGCCTTAAGCTCATTGGCTAGCTGACCCACCTGCAATTTCAGGGCTCTCATTGAAGCTTGATTACTTTGAATTGCGGCGTCTGTACGAGCCATAAATTCTTTCATCATTGCCTCGAGAGAATTCCCCGAATTTTGCTGGGGCAAAGCCTGCTTATTTTGCTGGGGCAATACCTGCCTTTAGCAAATCCCGGCTGGTTCACCTTTTGTTGTGTTTGCACATTACTCCCTTGTCCTCCCCACGCGAAGTTGGGGTGGTTGCGCCAACCTGGATTATAAAAGTTAGAATACGGGTTGTTCCTCTGATTACCTACAAAAAACACAGAAGCTGGATTGCTGGGGCAAAACTCGTAGTTGTGATCTTCACCACAATAGACACAAGCTTCCTCTGCAACTTGGTTCACCACTGCAGCAGGCTCCACAACTGGCGGCTGCTGATGACTAATCACTGTCACATTCTTAAGAGCATTAGCAATCATTGCAAGATCAGCCCTAATGGTGGACACACCATCAACTTCTAATACACTCTTAACCTTTTTATTTGTGCCTCTAACATCCGACCACTGACAACTATTAGTAGATATTCTTTCTAAAATTTCATAGGCTTCGTTAAAAGTTTTTGCCAACAGGGCCCCTCCAGCCGAAGCATCAACCATACCTTGAGTTACCACATTTAATCCATTGTAAAATGTTTCCATTTGGATACAATGTGGTAAGCCATGGTGGGGACACTTTCGCAAAAGCTCCTTAAACCTCTCCCAAGCCTCACTAAAAGTCTCATCTTCAAGTTGCCTAAACCCTACTATTTCACTCCTTAATTTAGCATTTCTATTAGGCGGGAAATATTTACTCAAAAAAATTTCAGCTAACTCATCCCATGTCCTAATTGATCCTGGAGCAAAAGAATTTAACCACGCCTTCGCTCCATCCCTAAGAGAATACGGGAACAAGGTTAATCTCAGAGCATCTCTAGGCACTCCTTGAATTACAAAAGAATCACTAACTCCTAGAAAAGACTTAAGATGTAAATGAGGGTCTTCAGATGACAAACCATGGAATTGACCTACGGTTTGCAACATCTGAAACATTACCGGTTTCATTTCAAAATTTGCCGCTTGAATTTGAGGACGTGCAATCCCTGGATTCAACTCATCAAACATTGGAAAAGCATATGCTCGAATGGCTCTGGTCCTATCGTTCGCTACCAAGATAGGATTCTCAGCCTGATTATTTTGCTGCTCATTTTGCTCCAGCGGCGGGTTTTGCTGCAGCAAACGATTGTTCTGGGGGTTCGCTGGATCTTCAGGACCCTGCGGGAGACGCAGCACGTTAGCCATTGAATTCTGGTTTCTACGCTGCTCTCTCCTTCTTCTCCTGAATGTCCTCTCGATTTTTGGATCAAGCTCGAACCTTACCCCAGGCGGATCGCTCATGCACCAAACTCACACTAGCAAAAACAAAAGAAACAATCAAAACGTTCTAGCACCAAACCACTAAAACACATACACAAAACAGATCAGATAAAAACTTATTCAGTTCCCCAGCAACAGCGCCAAAAACTTGTTGTGTTCCTAGAGTGAGTAAAAATATGGTACAAAAGGACTCTAGAACTCTGTGCAAGTATACACAGTCCGCAGCAAGTAATAAGTATTATCAATCCAAGGCCTGAATTAGCTTCCACTTTATCTATCTTGTGTAACTCTCTAATGGTTTCAAAGATGGTAAAAATGATTGGTTTTTATAAGAATAATGCTGAATCAAAATAAATGATAGAACAAAGAATAAACAAATAGGCAGACAGATTAGAAACAGGCGCTGGTCAGGATTTAGTAATTGTTCTAAAAGATGCTCTAGCAATATTATTGATCATGCAAACTCTCGCAGTATTATTAGCGGATTCCTCCCGGAACTCCGGATTTTTTGGAATGTGTTTCAACCCCAATGAAGTACGACCGATCAAGCACTAGGCAACTGGCTATCCCTAGCTCAGTCACTGGCGTTCACCAATACACAATGATCGTAGTGTGATTAATCGCCACACACTCTCTAAATCATCCTTGAAACTAGAGAGAGGTATTGATACCGGCTGGCCAGGCGGGCATAAAATAGAAATGAACACAACAATTGATAGCGAGCATAGCTAGCTAGTTTTCCCTAATTAATTTAGCTAGTCTTTGATGATTTATTGGCCATTTTATTGCACTTATTTGTTTATTTTGTAGGAAATGGTTGATTGGAGCTAAAGCGCGATATTGGAGTTAATCGGGTGCTCGGGACGTGAAAAGTTGCAAAAGAACCAAAGAGAATCAAAGAAGGAAAAGTCAAAGTAGGGTCAACTGCAGGCTAGCGTCGAGACGCTAGCTCTTGAGCGTCTCGACGCTGGCATTCCATATCTGAATAGGCGCTAAAAGGTCACAGCATCTCGACGCTGCGACCTTAGCGTCTCGACGCTGCGAGTTTTCCTTTCCAGAAACGCGCGTTTTGAAGGCAGCGTCTCGACGCTATGACGAAAAAACAGAATATAAGCTTCTTTTTGGCTAGGTTTTTAGGGGGGACTCTTTTGGATACTTTTGGAGCCGTAAAACAGAGAAGAAAACAGAGGATTGAGGCTGAACAAGAGGGATAAAAGCGGAAATCAACCCATTGTTCGTGGGGATCGTGATGGGGACGTTCGGTCTCGGCCTACATTGAGTTTTCTTTTCCCTTTCCTTTTCTCTAGCTAGATTTATGGCTTTGTTATGTTTAGTTGAGCTTGTAATTTCATTCATGAGTAGCTAAACTTGTAGCTTAGGGATTGATGTAGTTGATTTTGTTTATGGATTGATTTATAGTTTAAGTTGTGCAATGGTTATTATGTTGCAATCATGATTTAATGCTTTCAATTAATTGGCCATTAGTTGAATGATTTGAGTTTTTATTCTTGCTCGGGAGAGGGGATTAAATGTAGACTTACTCAAGATTGCATGACTAAGGTTTATTTTCTAATTCGTGACGGTTTTAGATTAACTTTAGAATTGGTCAAAAGATCTCATTGCCTTGCATGTTAATAAACTTAGATAGGGATATCAAGTAGATTAATTTGCATGAGAATCAATTATACTCGGGAGAGGTAGTTGTGATTAAAGGGTCTTAGGCTCATAATTCCATTGTGCATAATAACTTACTCCTTAAAATCAATCCTAGACTAAATCGGCGAAATCAATTCCCTAAGTGTTTTTCCAATTGAATTTCCACTTTTTACTTGCTTTGATTTAGTTTTCATATCATTCACTCACTACTTTTTGATCCCTAAATAAAATTGAGCAAGATAATTCACAATACTTGATTTGCTTAAAAATCCAATCCAGAGGACGACACTCGTTTATACGAACACTTTATTATTACTTGACCCGTGCGCTTGCGGTAAGGAAAATTCCACATCAAGTTTTTGGCGCCGTTGCCGGGGATTGGCACATTTAGCTAGATTGATATTGTGAAAAAATTGTTTGATCTTAATTTAGGGTGTATTTTTACTTTTCTAGGTTGATTGCATTTTTCCATATTTGTTTTTCTTTCCATATTTGTTTTTCGAGTTTAGTTTTTCTTTTAGTTGAGTAATCTGTTCCTTATTTGTTTCTTGTTATTCCTTTTTAGATTAGTTTTTCCTTATTTGTTAGATTCCTTATTTGTGTTTTGCCATATTTATTTTTGCATTCCATATTAGGTTATTTTGTTTCCTTTTCTAGATTATATTTTCCATATTTAGATTAGTTGTTTTCTTTTCTTTGTTTCTTTCCATAATTGTTTTCTTTCCTTTTTAGGGTAGATTTATTTTTTGTATGCGTAGTAGTAGAGAAGTGATACCGTTGGATCCCGAGATTGAAAGAACAATTCATAGGCTTCGAAGGGAAAATAGAGAAATTATTCAGATGGCTGACCAAAATCCACCTGAGGAGCCTAGGCCTATAAGAGATTACTTTCAGCCCGTGTTTCAGGGGCAACAGTCGGGGATTGTCTATGCCCCAATTAATGCCAACAACTTTGAGCTGAAGACCGGTCTCATTCAGATGGCTCGAGACTGTGCATATAGAGGATCGCCCACCGAGGATCCAAATTCTCATCTTAAATCATTTTTGGACATTTGTGGGACGGTAAAAATTAATGGCGTTTCTGAGGATGCTATTCGCTTATGCTTATTTCCTTTTTCTTTGCAGGATAAAGCACGAGATTGGTTGCAGTCCATTCCCCCTGGGAGCATCACCACCTGGGATGCTTTAGTCCAGGCCTTTTTAAAGAAATTTTTCCCTCCTGCAAAGACGGTCAAGCTGAGGACCGAGATTGAGACATTCCAACAACAATATGATGAGCAGCTGTTCGAGGCCTGGGAGCGATTTAAAGAGCTACTGAGGAAGTGCCCTCAGCATGGATATCCCGACTGGCTTCAAGTTCAATTTTTTTATAATGGTTTGACTCCTAGTACAAAAACGATTGTTGATGCAGCTGCAGGTGGGACTCTATTGTCCAAGACCGTGGAAAATGCTCGTACACTTCTAGAGGATATGGCCACCAACAGCTATCAGTGGCCATCAGAGCGGTCTGCACCTAAAAAGATTGCTGCTGGAGTGTTTGAGGTTGATAAAGTAAGTGCACTCCAGGCCCAGATGACCTCCCTTGCTAATGCTTTTATGAAATTTTCAGGTACAGGGAGTGCACAGTCAATTGAATCAGCTGCTGCTTTAGCATCTAGACCTCAGGAGGAGACCATCGAGTAGGTTCAGTATGTATCAAATTTTAATTCTAGGGGATATAATAATAATTCTACACCTACACATTATCACCCTAACAATAGGAACCATGAAAATTTCTCTTATGCTAATAATAAGAATGTTCTTAATCCTCCTGGGTTTGCCCCTCAAACTCAAGAAAATAAAAAGTTAGAAGATCTTGTTGGAGCTTTCATTGCAGAGTCTAGTAACAGGACAACTAAATTGGAGGAGGCAGTCATTGCCATCAACTCAACAGTGAATGGCCACAGTGCTGCCATCAAGAATATTGAGACTCAGCTGGGACAGTTGGTAAGTGTTGTAAGCACCATGAATAAAGGTAAGGCCCCAGCTGAGCAAGAGAAAACCCAGATGGAGTACTGTAAGGCAATCACTGTGCACCAGGAGGAAACTGAAGGGGAGCCTGAGTCTGAGGATTATGACACGCCTACAGGGGAAGCTGAGGAGGACACATCATCAGATGAGGCTGAAAAGCCTGAACCTGAGCCTCCTATTCCTTCTCCCACACTGATGGTTCCCAAAGAAAAGAAAAAGAAAAAGAAGAAAAAGAACAACCAGGTTCAGTTTGACAAATTTATGAATGCTTTTATGAATCTGAATATTAATATTCCTTTTGCAGAGGCGTTAGAGATGCCCCAGTATAACAGGTTCATGAAGGAGTGGTTAGCAAAGAAGCGAAAGGAAAAGAAGGTTGACACGGTGTATCTTGCTTCCACATGCAGCACTAGAGTCCAACAGAAGGTACCTGAAAAAGTAGCAGATCCAGGGAGTTTTTCTGTTCCTTGCAGTTTTGGTACTTACTCTTTTAGAGCATTATGTGACTTAGGTGCTAGCATTAATATCATTCCTCTATCTTTATGCAAAAAGTTAGACATAGGTGAGATTAAATCTACTCCTGTAAAGCTCCAATTGGCTAATCAGTCTGTGGTTAGACCAGTTGGCATTGTAGAAAATGTTTTAATCAGAGTAGGTAGATTTTTCCTCCCTATTGATCTGTATGTTATGGACATGATAGAAAATCCTTCAATGCCTGTCATACTAGGAAGACCATTCCTCGCTACTGGGCGAGTGATTATTGATATTGAGCGCAGGGAGCTCACTCTTAGAGTCAGGAACGAAAAAGAAATTTTTAAGGCAGTTGAAGACTCTAAGGGACAATCTGAAGTGCTTTTCATGGGCTACAAGAAAGGTGCAAGAAAGAGCACCTCTGTTGGATTCACTGAAAAGAAGCCTCCTTGAAGCACGGTCAACACGTCGAGCTAATGACGTTAAACAAGCGCTTATGGGAGGCAACCCAAGTAAGTGTAGTTGTGCTTTTCTGTTTGCTTTTGATTTATTGTTTGTTTTTGTAGGTCTTGTTTTCTGTCTCTCCTTTGCTTTCAAGCTTTCAAGATTTCAATCAAGAAGTCATCATCATTCCAGGCCAGTATTATTCACTCCTCTCATTCTTTTATTGTTCTCATGCTTGTTTATGCCTTATTTTCTTTATACATTGAGGACAATGCATGTTTTAAGTTTGGGGGTGGGATAGCATGTTTGTGGAGCCCTTGAGCATCTGAGTTCGGGCTATAGTTTTGAGCTTTCTTTGAATTAAGCATATGGTTGTTTTCTGGATGCTATTTTTGCATGACTATGATGTCCTAGGATAGGCTTTCTTGTCAATTTTTAAGCTTGCGATGAGTTGTAAGCATGAGTGCCCAAAAAGGGAGACTTTTTAAAATTTTTCTAGGAGATGTCTTGCATGAGTAGAGTATTTTTCTTGGCTAGATTTGGATTTGAATGCTTAGGAGTGAATTATTGGGTTCATATGCTTGTTGTCACCTCGATAGGTGTAGGGAAGAGCTAAAAAGTTAATTTTTTTGCAAATTAGCATGTTTGATCTCGCTTAGGAGGAAAGAAAAGAATATATGCTTATCATGTTCATAAAGAAAAATCATTCTTGTTGTTATTATTGAGAAAAAATTATGCCATGGCCTGTGCACAGTTTGCAATGTTTAATAAAGTTTAGGCAAAAAGAGCTACCCCTGTTGTAATCAGTTAGGCCAACCAGAGAAAACTCAGGTTAAGGGTCCCTGCAACAGGTGTGTGAAAGCTAGTGCCACATATAAATGCTTAATTTAATTGTTAATTATAAGCACCTAAGTATGGAGAAAAACAAACTAATTTGTTCCATTAACTCATTAGTGAAACCTTAGTGCCAATGTAGAGGGAAGATGAGCTGAGAGTTTAATAAATCAATCCCGGGCTAGTAGAGTCTGATCTTGTTGAGTTAGATCTCGCTTATGCAAGTTAATTTTGGAAAAATTTTAATTTGTCTCCCTCATTGGTCCTTATGTGCATGTCTCTTGCTTGCTTGGTTATTGACTTTTGAGCCTTGAGGATTGAGTCATGTTTGTTGCATCTATTCTTCCATTATATGCTTGATTTTTAGTTTGCTCGAGGACTAGCAAAAGCTTAAGTTTGGGGGTGTTTGATAGCGAGCATAGCTAGCTAGTTTTCCCTAATTAATTTAGCTAGTCTTTGATGATTTATTGGCCATTTTATTGCACTTATTTGTTTATTTTGTAGGAAATGGTTGATTGGAGCTAAAGCGCGATATTGGAGTTAATCGGGTGCTCGGGACGTGAAAAGTTGCAAAAGAACCAAAGAGAATCAAAGAAGGAAAAGTCAAAGTAGGGTCAACTGCAGGCTAGCGTCGAGACGCTAGCTCTTGAGCGTCTCGACGCTGGCATTCCATATCTGAATAGGCGCTAAAAGGTCACAGCGTCGAGACGCTGCGAGTTTTCCTTTCCAGAAACGCGCGTTTTGAAGGCAGCGTCTCGACGCTATGACGAAAAAACAGAATATAAGCTTCTTTTCGGCTAGGTTTTTAGGGGGGACTCTTTTGGATACTTTTGGAGCCGTAAAACAGAGAAGAAAACAGAGGATTGAGGCTGAACAAGAGGGATAAAAGCGGAAATCAACCCATTGTTCGTGGGGATCGTGACGGGGACGTTCGGTCTCGGCCTACATTGAGTTTTCTTTTCCCTTTCCTTTTCTCTAGCTAGATTTATGGCTTTGTTATGTTTAGTTGAGCTTGTAATTTCATTCATGAGTAGCTAAACTTGTAGCTTAGGGATTGATGTAGTTGATTTCTTTTATGGATTGATTTATAGTTTAAGTTGTGCAATGGTTATTATGTTGCAATCTTGATTTAATGCTTTCAATTAATTGGCCATTAGTTGAATGATTTGAGTTTTTATTCTTGCTCGGGAGAGGGGATTAAATGTAGACTTACTCAAGATTGCATGACTAAGGTTTATTTTCTAATTCGTGACGGTTTTAGATTAACTTTAGAATTGGTCAAAAGATCTCATTGTCTTGCATGTTAATAAACTTAGATAGGGATATCAAGTAGATTAATTTGCATGAGAATCAATTATATTCGGGAGAGGTAGTTGTGATTAAAGGGTCTTAGGCTCATATTTCCATTGTGCATAATAACTTACTCCTTAAAATCAATCCTAGACTAAATCGGCGAAATCAATTCCCTAAGTGTTTTTCCAATTGAATTTCCACTTTTTACTTGCTTTGATTTAGTTTTCATATCATTCACTCACTACTTTTTGATCCCTAAATAAAATTGAGCAAGATAATTCACAATACTTGATTTGCTTAAAAATCCAATCCAGAGGACGACACTCGTTTATACGAACACTTTATTATTACTTGACCCGTGCGCTTGCGGTAAGGAAAATTCCACATCAACAATTAACCAAGATGCAGTAATCAATTTATATTACTAAAGTTAAGCACGGCAATCACATTGTTCCTAACCAACGCCTAAACTACTTAGTTCATTATATGCATGGGGACGCACGCTACAATCTGAGTAGGCATGTCCATAATTACAAGATAATAAAAGGAAATACTAATCCCCTCGATCAACTTGCAAGTGATGGTCTTCTAGGTGGTCTCCAATCTCTCTCCTCTATTCGGCTCCCAAAAGTGGAAACGAGAGTGAACTCGTTCCCCAAAAGTGGAATGACTTTGACTTGGGCGACTACTTCCTTTTATAGAGTTGAGGAAGGCTTGAATTAGGTTGACTTAGATACGTGGATGGCTCTCCTTGCTCCTTTATCCCGAAAATAACTCAACAGAATTCGGTTCATTACATTGGCTAACGAGCTGTGACGTGGCAGTTTTACTCCCTGCTTTGCTGCAGCACAAAATTTGCTCCCTCAAGTCGCCCAGCAACAGATTCTGCACAAAATGATTTCCAAAGCTTCCATTATTCCAAATGGGTTAAAACATGTAATATATATCTAAAACCAACCCTATTAAGCACAAAAGACACACAAATCAATATAGAAATGATGCCTAAATAACTACCTTTTGGGCAGTTATCACTTTCCAACGTTTTTTTACCAGAAAAATTGGGAGATTGTAGGTGACCAAACTATTTCTGACTGTTTGGCGGTGCTGAATCAGGGTCATCAGGTCTGGGAGTGGAACCATACCCATATTGCTCTGATTCCAAAGTTTCGCAATGCAAGGTCAGTAACTGATTATCGACCAATTAGTTTGTGTAATGTAGCTTACAAAATTATTGCGAAAGCTATAGTGAATAGAATGAAATCACATCTTTTGTCGATAATAGATGAATGTCAATCGATGTTTCTCTACCTAGTAGATTAATCAGTGATAATACTATTCTTGGGCATGAAAGCTTACATTATTTGAATAATATGAAGAAAACATAAGGAGGATTTGCAGCGCTAAAATTAGATATGAGCAAGGCTTATGACAGGGTGGAGTGGTCATACCTATCTGAAGTGATGTTAAAGTTGGGTTTCCACCCAAAATGGGTAAACTTAATCATGAACTGTGTGTCATCGCCATCTTTCTCTGTTCTTATCAATGGAGAGCGGTTGGGCTCAATTGTGCCCTCTCGTGGATTAAGACAAGGGGACCCACTGTCACCTTACTTATTCCTTATGTGCTCGGAAGGTTTTTCTTCATTCGTAGCGCATACTACCCAATCTAAATTGATCTCAGGTATACAGGTGTCCAGGTCAGCCCCAAAATTACCGCATTTGTTTTTTGCGGATGATAGCTTGGTTTTTTTAAAAGCCACAGCGGAGGAGTTTATGTATGAAACGACATCAGGGCAATGTGTTAATTTTGCGAAATCTGTGATGTGTTTTTCACCATCGATTAATCAGGACCAGTCCTCCTACTTGAGTTCAATTCTTCAGATGAAGGTCGTAAAAAATTTGGGTTCTTATTTGGGCCTACAATCATCCTTTTCTCGAAGCAAAAGTAGAGACTTCCACAAGATTATGGATAGAGTATGGTCTTATCTACGAGGGTGGAAAGGCAAAATGTTTTCTGGTGGAGGAAAAAATGTGCTGATTAAAAGCGTGGTTCAGACTATTCCGGTGTATGCCATGAGTTACTTTGGTTACCAAAAGTGTTACTATCTAAAATTACGTCCCTCTGTGCAAGATTTTGGTGGGGTAGCAATAATGGTAAACATAAAATTCACTGGCAGAAATGGGAGAAGCTCTGTTATCCGAAAGAATGTGGCGGTTTAAATTTTAGGGACTTTGAAGGTTTCAATAAAGCGCTGTTAGCGAAGCAGGTGTGGCGCATTTTCAACAACCCCGACTCGACCCTGGCAAAGGTGCTTAAAAGTAAGTATTTTCCTCACACGTCCTTATTTGAAGCATCTGCATCTAAGAAATCATCTTTCTTTTGGAAGGGATTCTTATGGGGTATGGATCTATTGAAATATGGCATGAGAAAACAGTTCGGTAATGGACGTGACATATTAATTTTTAAGGATCCATGGATTCCTAGGTCTACATCCTTCAAGGTTATATCCACTGGTGGCAGCGATTCTCAGTGTCGAGTGAATGAGTTTATATCGCCATCGTCAAATTGGAATATCACAAAGCTCCAAAAACATTTATGTTCGGATGATGTGGAGCTAATATCTTCTTTACCAACTAGCCCATCTGCCCCGGATAAATGGACATGGCACTACCACAAGTTGGGTAAGTATTCCGTTCGTAGTGGGTACAAGGCCTACATGTTGAAGGAGGAGGCCTCCCCTTCAGGTTCTGGATCTGTTAAGAGTTGGTGGAAGAAGCTGTGGTCTCTGAAGATACCCTCCAAAGTTAAACATTTCATTTGGCGGGTTTATAATAATTGTATTCCAACAATGACGAATTTGTTTCGATGCCACGTGGTTTATGATGCACTATGTCCAATCTACAAAAATGGACCGGAAACCTCTGATCATGCACCTTTTAGATGTGGACGAGCTAAAAAGTTTTGGAGAGAAATTCACAGCTGGATCAACATCCGTGATTATAACCATGGATCAATTCAAGATAGATTTTTAGAAATTTATCATTCAGAGCAACAAGACATGTTGGCTTGGATTTGTATGGGTGCTTGGGCAGTATGGAATGATCGTAACACTCTAGTTCATGGTAAGCCAATACCAACTGTACATGAACGTTGTGAATGGGTGCACAGGTACATTGAAGAGTTTCAACACGAATCTACTAGTGCCCAACCGATAGGACTCCAGGAGGCTCGGTATAGGCGCGAGCGACAATGCCCACAGACGATGATCATACATGTGGATGCTGCTTATGATTTGCAAAGTGGAAAATGCGGTTTTGGCGCCATCATCAGGACACTTTGTGGAAATGCTATGGCGGCAATGCATGGTCAATGTCAAATTTTGTTTAATCCTTTATGTGCGGAAGCTAAAGCAGTATTGGAGGGTCTTCGTTTGGCTCAGCGATTGGGGATTAGGGAGATTGATATCTACTCTGATTCCCTAGGATTGATCACCATGCTCAATGGTTTAATAGACGAATTCACGGAAGCACATGCTTTTCTTTGGGATATAAAGTTGATGTGTAATTCTTTTTCATCAATTCAGTTCATTCATGCTAGTAGAGCATGCAATACTATAGCTCATAACTTAGCTCAGATCGGACTTAGCTCTGATTCCATGTTATGGCTTCAGGATTTTCCTTCCTAGATAGATAGATTGGTTTCTCAAGAAAAACCAATGTTTGTCCCTTTGAGGGATCCGTGTTGATTCCCAATTAATGAAATTACTTTTGTTCTAAAAAAAAAATTGATTTAATTAATTGTTAATTTAATTAATTAATTGTTATTAATTAATTAAATAAATCTCTATTCTATTAGGACTGAGAAAATTTATTAATTATTAATTAATTAAATAAATCCCTATCCTATTATGACTAGGAAAAAGGATATGACATTCTATATAAACCACAGAATGTCTTCCCAGTTGATCACACACTTTGCTCTCAAGAAATATTTCTCTCTACGAATTTTCGCAACATTCTAGTGAAATTCTTTTCCCAAATTCAAGAAAACCAAGTCCCACAACTTGGTTCCTAGTCCCAGAGATATAGCAGTGGAAGATCTCGGTTGTAGTGTCCCTACTCTGATCATACTATTCTTGGTGGGAGTTCGTTGAAGAAAGTCTTCAACAAGTAAGTAATTCTATTCTTAGATTTAGATCTTATGCATGCTTAGCCTAGTTTATATATATAAACGTTTTGTATGGTTTGCCAATGGACTGGTATTTTAGAAAACTTAATTAAAATACGAATCGGTCCTATACGCTTCTGTTGGGAATTTAGGAATTTTAATCCTTTATGCGCATCTCGAACGCAATTCTAGACTCTTGCACAAAACCATTAAACTTCAACAAATTCTTACTAAAATATCCTCTTTTTATATCAATTAAGCATAAATTCTTGATAGCGCTCATTTATGTGCGTTATTTAGCCTTAAAAACCTAGGTTATTGTTTAGAAAGCAAAGACTTTGTGCTTAAAATATTATCTTTTTGAGTAAGTCTTAGAATCATGTGGAAAATCTTAGAAGTATAGAATTTATGCTTAAAATGTACAAAAGAAGATTACTTTTGCAAGAATTTATCAAAGTTAAATGTTTTTGTGCAGAGGACAATTTGCAAGGAAAATGTGCCCGCAATTGGAGATTAAAAGTAGCGGAGCAAAAGAGTTGAAGTTGAAGATTTTGGCACACGTTTGGTCCTGAAGATGTGGAAGATGCGTTTGAATTGCGCCCACAAATTGATAAGGAAAGTAGCCCCACACTGAAGACAGAAGTGTCAAGGCAGTGCACAGGAAGATTTGCGCCCAACTTTGCGGCCGCAACTGAGCTTTCCGACAGAATACCGAGATTCACGGAATCTTCACAGAATCATCCAAAAATTTCAAATCTCGTATCAAATCTCCAAGGATCGTGGATTTTTACCTTCTTAGGCTCTCTCACACTGATCTCGGTAGCCAACCCTACCTTCTAAGGTCTATAAAAGGCGAACAAGATGCAAGAAGCAAAGGGAGCTCGAAAAATCGTCCTTAGGATAGTTTTTTGTGTTTTTAATTTCTCTATTTTCATCTTGTAACCACTCTGAGTTCCGGGTCTTTCAGCCTTTGTCAACTCTTCCATTCGAAAGAAGAAGAAGAGAAAGGCTTGTCTCTCCTTGAAAGAGGATAAGAGCAAGCTAGATAAAGAGGGGAAGATCCTTAATCGAGTCTAGTCTTTATTTTCTGTTTAAGTCCTTTACTTTCAGCAATTGTATCTTTTCTGTTTTCTTTTACTTTTCTGTTGTAAGTTTATCATTCTTGTATTCATTCCTTTTAATTAATATGAATTCAGTTTATTCTTCTATTTTGTGCTATCTTTACTTTATGTCTTGCACTTTACTTTCACTCATGAGCTAAGCTTCTTCTTGGGGGTTCAAATATGTGGATACCTTGAGTAGAAGAAAGCTCCACCTATGTAAAGGCAACCTTGCTTCCTCTTAGCATTGTTTGTTTTTGCTGAAGCTTAAGTTTCATTGTTAGCTTAAACTGATCACTTAAGTTAGCATAGTTTGTCTTTAGCTGATGGCCGAAAGGTTGGAGTTGAATGCATGGGTTTGCAAAAACAATAGTAGAAAAGATCCTAGAAATAGGATTTTGTTTTCTTGCATCCTAGAAATAGGACTGGAACGACTAGAGTTTTAAGAGTCGTGAGCATTAATTATCTAAGTTTCAGTTAGCCCTAGAAATAGATGTCTAGTTGGCTTAGTGTTGGGCTTCCAGAGTGGTTAAAAATAAGGTAAAAATAGACTCTAGAACATTGTGCAAGCATACATAATCTGCAACAAGTAATAAGTATTTATCGTATCCACGGGACTGAATAGCTCTCATTTTATCTATTTTGTATAACTTCCTAATGGTTTCGAGAAGTGGTTAAAATGATTGATTTCGATATAATGCTGAAAGAAATGACAGAACAGAAAGTAAACAAATAAAGCAGACAGAATGGAAAAAAGGCGTTGGTCAGGATTTAGTAATTATTTTAAAAGATGCTTTAGCAATATTATTGATTAGGCAAAACTCTTGCAGTCTTATTAGCAGGATCCTCTCGGAACTCTGGATTTTTTGGAATGTGTTTCAACTCCAATGACGTACTACCTGATCAAGCACTAGGCAACTGGCTATTCCTAGCTCAGTCACTGGCGTTCACCAATACACAATGATCTAGTGTGATTAAATGCCACACACTTCTCAAATCATCCCTAAAACTAAGAAGTGGTATTCATACCGGCTGGCCAGGCGGGCACAAAATGTAAATAAGCACAACAAATAATCAAGATGCTCAAAACAACATATATTGCATAGAGATTTAAGCACGACAATTACATAACTCCTAATCAACACCAAAGTAAATTTAGTTTGTAAAGCTCATGATAACAAACGCTACAATCAGAGTATGTGCATCTATAATTACGAGAAATTACAAGCAAATACTAATTCCCTTGGTCAAGTCCGTAATTAATGGTCTTCTTGAAGTCTCCACTCTTTCCTTCTTTATTCTGCTCCCAATGATGGCAATGAGAAATGATCTCTTCTCCCCAAAAGTGGAATGTTTTTTACTTGGACGGCTCTTCCCTTTTATAGAATGAAGGCAAGCCCAAATTAGGTCAGTCTGTTGATGACATGCTTAAATGCTATCATTTTCCTATTAATTTTAGCTAGTTTTATGCTTGAATTGTGTACTTTAAATGCGATTTTATGTTTAAATTTCAGAAAACCGAGCCAAAGAAGCAAAACCGGAATTTTGAGAGATTTTGGATGATTTTGGAGCAATTTGAAGAAGTCCATTAAAGATCCAAGTCCAAAAGCCCAAAAGAAAGTTGGAAGTCCAAAAATATAAGTAAAAAACGGGCCATTCTTTGAAGACCAAGGCCTAGCGTCGAGACGCTAGGCCGGAGCGTCTCGACGCTTGGCAGCCGCGTAGAGAGTTCTGGAATCGCGATGCTATCCATGTAGCGTCGCGACGCTGCACCATCTTGAGCGACAAGAAAAGAAGTGACGTCAGAGCGCAAGAAAGATCCAGAAAGTGGGTAGTGTCGTGACGCTGCGACGACTTGCAGCCCAAGGCAAATGACGTCAGAGCGTCGCGACGCTGCGCCTGCTGGGAGCCTATAAATGCAGCCATTTGCAACCAAGTTTGGGGAGCCAATTTGTGGGTTTTCACCCCATTCTAGAGTCCACACTAAAATTGGGGATTTTTGAGAGAGTTTTGGAGCTTTGTTGAAGATCTTTGGAGCTCGGGATCGAAGGAGGTCGCCATGGGATCGAGGAGATCGACACTTTTATGAGCATTTCTCTTCCCTTTTCCTTTATGTTTTAGTTTCTAGAATTGTTATGATCAGGAACTATTGGATTTTAGTGATTATGAGTAGTTAGTTCCTAAATTCTATGAGATTGATTTAGTTGTTGAACCTTTGCTGAATTAATGAATTGATTTGGTTTAATTGTTATTATTGTTCATTTGTGCATTTTGTCCTTAATGCTTTTAATCAACTGATCACCGATTAAATGAATCGTTACTAAGTGGAAACTCGACGGAGAGAAGCTTAGACTAGAACTGAATGCATGACTGACGTTTATTTACCAGAGTGACACGGGATAAGATAAATAAAGTTAGAGGTTGTGTTGAAGGGTCGTAATGTCAGGCTAAGTAAATAAAGAGGAAACCGAAAGGATATTCTTTATTGAAAGGTATGAGATAGAAGGAAACCGATAGGAGAGTCCTTGAAATTAGGCTTCTAGACTTATGAATTGAATGATTAATTAATCTATGTTAGTTAATTGATTAAGCGATTAAAGGTTCAATTGATGAAATCATCCCTCTAAGAATTATCCCTCCAAATTGTGTCTCCATTTATCTTTTGCTTTCTAGATTAGATTTTTATTATTCTTTTCAACATTAGATTTGGTTTCCTAAATAAAGCTAAGCAAGATTATTCATGGTAATTAATTGAATAAATCCAATCCCTGTGGAGACGATACTCGATACTCAAAATCACTATATTACTTCTGACGACCCATACGCTTGCGGAAAATCGGGGAACAAGTTTTTGGCACCGTTGCTGGGGATTGGCTAATTTCATTCAATTAATATTGTGAAGAAATTGCTTGCTTTAATTTAGAGGTTTTATTTTGCTTTCTTTATTTTTATTTTTTGGTCCATTGTTCTTGTTGTGCATTTAATTGGTGTTTGCATCTGTTTGAAAGCCTGATCATTGTTGATTAATTGTTTTAATGGCTTTTAATAGTTTTGGGTGGCCCTTTAGGGAATCTGAGCCCAAAGAACCAACACCATCATCCAATTTTTTCTATTCAAATTATCCCCCTTTAGAAGAAAAATCTCCCCTAGAAAGTTTGCTTCAAGATTATATTGAGGATACTAGAGCCACTAAATTAGCTCTAGAAAAATCCCTAGGGAGATTGCATCCCCAAGAGGATGAGAGTGAAGTGCAATCCGCTTCCATAGAAGAAAAATCTTCCTTAGAGAGCTTGCTTGAATATTTTATTAAGGAGTCGAGAGCCATGAGTTTAGAATAAGAAAAATCTATGGAGAGACCCCAGACCCAAAGGGAGGCTAGGGAAGTAGGATCCACTTCCATAGGATGTCTAGTGAGTCATGTGGCCAGTGATTCATTAGAGCCCATTCAGGAGCCTAATTCTTTCGATTTGGCTAAAGATGATCATATAAGGGTGAGCTATATAGAAAAAAAGGAAGAATTGGATAGTTCTAGCACCCACCAAGAACAAGATTGTGAGGAAGAAAAAGAAAATGAGCCTATAGTGTTTGAGGAGTTTCAAGAGATAGAGTTTAAGGTTGAAAGGCCTTTGTCTGTTCTATCCTCTCCATCCTCTCTTGATAATGAATGTTCTTTTTCTTACTCTCACGTGTTAGCGTCAGTGTCAGAGTCCCTTTATTTTGATCTTTCTCCTTTTATGCTTTTATTATTAAATCCCAAAAATATTTTTGCTTCAAGGGCCCATGAAAAGCTAGTGAGCTTGCTAGCGATAGTCGGCTTTATCGATTCAAGGAATAAGGGCCCAAAGAAATACGAGAATTTTTACGTGCCTTGAAAGACCGCACGAACTCGTCTAGCTAAGAGACGTTAAAAAAGCGCTTCTTGGGAGGCAACCCAAGTTTATTTTTCCGTTAATTTTCTTTTCTTTGTTCTTAAGTTTTTTTTAGGGCGTGTTGATCTTTCGCTTCTGTTGGTTGAATTTTTGTAGGAACTCGAGAACCACAATTTCTTCCATAAAACAACCCCAATGATTGAAGAGGCTGGCATCCATGGTTTCTCTCACATTCCAGGGCAGTACTGTTTTCCCTATGTCTTTTTAATTGTCCTTATGCATGCTTAATTAGTCTAAATAATTGATACATTGAGGGCAATGTATGATTTAAGTTTCGGGGGGAGGCTTTGTTGTTCTGATCTGAGCTGATTGAAAATTTTCAATGATTCTATTGCATCTGTTTTGATGAGGACGGTCTATGATATGATCTAGATAATGAATCCTGTACAATTTTTGTGAAATATGAAAGCATGTTCAAGATTCATGTAAATTTAAATTTTTGCTTTGATTTCCTTGCACATGTTGAACACTTAGCCTACTTATATGGTTTTGAATGCTTAGAACTCGATTATATTATCTAGATGTTTGTTGTCACTCCGATAGGCTTAAGATCTGATTTGAAAGTTGAAATGCATGAGAGTTTGTAATGTTTTACTTGGGAGAAAAATCATGATTATTAGCCTGCAAAAAAAAAATGATGAGAAAAGAAAACTGTGAAAAAAAAAGTATAGCGAATAAAAAAGCTTGCTATGTTTAAAAAGCTAGGGGCAAAAAGAGCTACCTACGGTGTGATCAGTTAGGCCAACCAAGAATAAAATTCGGGTTATGGGTCCCTGCACCGTAGTGTGAAAGCTAGTGCCATTAGAATCATAAAAATGCAAGTTTGGGGGAGGCATACCCTGTTGTTTCAGGCACCTTAGTGGGATATTGCTTTCTTGATTGTTGGGAAGCTGGATAATTAGAGCTTAGGGCCAGTGTAGGGGGAAGATGAACTAAGGATTGTATAAACCTTTTCTAGGCTAGTAAAGACCTAATAAGGAAGCTCGCACACACACACGCAAGGGATGAAGAGTTTAGATTTAAATTTCGTGATAAATGAATATGTTTTAATATTTCCTTTAATTGTTAGAGTTCATTATTTTGATCATTGAACTTAGAGTCATGCATTTGCAATAGTTAATTCATATATGAGGTTTTAGCTTTGTTCGGGACTAGCAAAAGTTTAAGTTTGGGGGTGTGATGACATGCTTAAATGATATCATTTTCCTATTAATTTTAGCTAGTTGTATGCTTGAATTGTGTACTTTAAATGCTATTATATGTTTAAATTTCAGAAAACCGAGCCAAAAAAGCAAATCCGAAATTTTGAGAGATTTTGGATGATTTTGGAGGCTTATGGAGCAATTTGAAGAAGTCCATTAAAGATCCAAGTCAAAAATCCCAAAAGAAAGTTGGAAGTCCAAAAATATAAGTAAAAAACGGGCCATTCTTTGAAGACCAAGGCCTAGCGTCTCGACGCTTGGCAGCCGTGCAGAGAGTTCTGGAATCGCGACAGCGTCACGACGCTGCACCATCTTGAGCGGAAAGAAAAGAAGTGACATCAGAGCGCAAGAAAGATCCAGAAAGTGGGTAGCGTCGCGACGCTGCGACGACTTGCAGCCCAAGGCAATATGACGTCAGAGCGTCGCGACGCTGCGCCTGCTGGGAGCCTATAAATGCAGCCATTTGCAACCAAGTTTGGGGAGCCAATTTGTGGGTTTTCACCCCATTCTAGAGTCCACACTAAAATTGGGGATTTTTGGGAGAGTTTTGGAGCTTTGTTGAAGATCTTTGGAGCTCGGGATCGAAGGAGGTCGCCATGGGATCGAGGAGATCGACACTCTTATGAGCATTTCTCTTCCCTTTTCCTTTATGTTTTAGTTTCTAGAATTGTTGTGATTAGGAACTATTGGATTTTAGTGATTATGAGTAGTTAGTTCCTAAATTCTATGAGATTGATTTAGTTGTTGAATCTTTGCTGAATTAATGAATTGATTTGGTTTAATTGTCATTATTGTTCATTTGTGCATTCTGTCCTTAATGCTTTTAATCAACTGATCACCGATTAAATGAATCGTTACTAAGTGGAAACTCGACGGAGAGAAGCTTAGACTAGAACTAAATGCATGACTGACGTTTATTTACCCGAGTGACACGGGATAAGATAAATAACGTTAGAGGTTGTATTGAAGGGTCGTAATGCCAGGTTAAGTAAATAAAGAGGAAACCGAAAGGAGATTCTTTATTGAAAGGTATGAGATAGGAGGAAACCGACAGGAGAGTCCTTGAAATTAGGCTTCTAGACTTATGAATTGAATGATTAATTAATCTATGTTAGTTAATTGATTAAGCGATTAAAGGTCCAATTGATGAAATCATCCGTCTAAGAATTATCCCTCCAAATTGTGTCTCCATTTATCTTTTACTTTCTAGATTAGATTTTTATTATTCTTTTCAGCATTAGATATGGTTCTCTAAATAAAGCTAAGCAAGATTATTCATGGTAATTAATTGAATAAATCCAATCCCTGTGGAGACGATACTCGATACTCAAAATCACTATATTACTTGTGACGACCCGTACGCTTGCAGAAAATCGGGCAATGCCTGAATTAGCTCTCACTTTATTTATTTTGTATAACTTTTCAATGGTTTCAAAGGTGGTTAAAATAATTAATTTTTATAGAATGCTCAAGCAAAAGAAATGATGGAACAGGAAGTAAACAAATAAAGCAGACAGATTAGAAACAGGCTCTGGTTAAGATGTAGTAATTGTTTTTAAAGATGCTCTAGCAATATTATTGATTATGCAAAACTCTTGCAGTCTTATTAGCAGATTCCTCTCGGAACTCTGGGTTTTTTAGAATATGTTTCAACTCCAATGATGCACTATCGATCAAGCACTAGGCAACTGGCTATCCCTAGCTCAGTCACTGGCGTTCACCAATACACAATGATCTAGTGTGATTAAATGCAACACACTCCCCAAATCATCCTTGAAACTAGGAAGTGATATTCATACCGGCTGGCCTAGAGGACACAAAATATAAATAAGCACAACAAATAATCAAGATGCATCAAATCAACATATATTGCATAGAGATTAAGCACAACAATTACATGACTCCTAACCAACACCTAAAGTTACTTAGTTCATAAAGTGCATGGTAACACACGTTACAATCTGAGTATGTGCATCCATAACTACAAGAAAATCACAAGAAAAAGTAAATTCCCTTGAAGTAACCCGCAGTTGATGGTCTTCTTGAGTCTCCAATCTTTCCTCCTCTATTCGGCTCCCAAAGGTGGAAGTAAACTTTCCAAGAGTGGAATGTTCCTCCCAAGGATGGAATGAATTTGACTTGAGACGACTTCTCCTTTTATAGAGTGATAGCATGCCCTAATTAGGTCAATTTGGACACGTGGCAGGCTCTCCAAGCTTCTTAAATCCGAGAATAGCTCAACAAACTTCGGTTCATTAAAATGGATAACGAGCTGTGACGTGGCAGCTTTGCTCCTTGCTTTGCTGGATCACAGATTTTGCTCCCTCAAGTCGCTCAGCAATATATTCTGCACAAAATAACTTCCAAGGCATCCATTCTTCCAAATGGGTTAAAACATATATTATACATCCAAAAGCAACCCATTTAGCACAAATGACACACAAAACAATACAAAACTAAGGCCTAAATAACTCCCTTTTGGAGAGTTATCACTATGCAATTGGACTCTAATCTAACTTCTCTCTGTCGAGTTTCAATTTAGATTAACAAATCAATCAATCCGTGATCAAGGGATTAAAAGCATTAATCATAAATTACATAGATGAAATTTGAAGAAATCAATTACGATATTCAAATAATTAAGCTACATAATCCAATTGGCTAAATTAACCACCCTAGGTCACAAGATTTAATCTAAAATGGAAATAATTTCAGCCCAAAAATGTTGATCCATGATCCTAACTCAAATACAATAAGAAATTACAGAGAATTTAAGAGAAAATAACCGGTTGTGTGTGGATCCAACGCTCCTGTCACGATCATCTCGTGTTTTGAGCCTTGGATTCTCGATCAATTCAACCCCATCTCTCAAATTCTATTTCATCCCTCATATATCTTGAGTTAGGCTTGAGAAACCCCAAGTTGGCTCCTTCCATCATGGGTTGGAAAATGGCCTATAAATGTCTATTACTTGTTGCCCAAGCTCATCCTTACTTGCTCTCCAGGTATATCCTTACTTGCTCTCCAAGCACATTACTTGATGCTCACTCATATAATATTTGTTGCCCACTCATATTACTTGGGCTTCTGGGTTTGATCTTCAATTCTCGAATTCTTTGGTCTTCAAATTGATCCAAAAAGCTTTTAATTTCATATAGATTGATTCCATATTTTCGGTTTTGCTTCTTTGGCTCAGATTCTACAATTTAAACATAAAAATGAAGGACTTGAATCCTCAGCGGAAGCGGTTTTCACCGAGCGTGATTTAATTTCTATTAAACAGAATACCAATACGTTGGGCAAACGTTAAGCGTGTTGTGATACTAGGTATCTAAAACGATATTTTATATCAAAGAACTTACATGAAAACTTGCTGGAAAAACAGCACTATGCTCCTCAATCATGTACAGTGAATTCCTCCAATGAACACGACCACCACGAATCACCCGCTATCCTCTAGGTTGTGAGATTAGGATTGTGGGATCCTAAACACCGTCTTGAAGGGAAAAACTAAAGCCAAGAAGGCTGCTGTATTGTGGTTGAGAGAGTGAGAGAGTTGAGAGAGAATTTCCTCTCTGTTTCTTTTGCGTGAGAGACCGACTGAGATCGGTTAGGGAAACTCCCTTCCAACTTTACGATAAGTGGGGAGAGAGTTATTTCCCTACATGATTTCCACCATTGATCGTAACCAACAAGATCCTAGCCATTAATCAATTAAATAATAATTAATTAATTAATTATAATTAATTTAATTAAATCAACATTAATTAAATCAATTATAATATAAAGTATTTAATTCAATTTAAATCATATTCAATTGAATTAAATTGACCATTCAATTAATTCTCAATTAATTGATTCCCCACATTAATTAAACATCAAATATGTAATTAAGCTTAAAATTGAATGATATTCAATTATACTTCTCTCATTTAACCTATAGTTTTAATGCACATCAAATGTACATAAAATATGGTATTAGTTTGATTAAATCACATTTAACCAAATTAAATTAAAATTAATTAATTCTTGAGTTAATAAAATATTACATATTTAATTAAATTCATATTCTCTCATTAATTAATTTTGAATCACATCCAAAATTAATTATAAAGTTTAATTCTCTAATTAAACTTATATTATAATGTATCTCCATACATTATATTAATTGTATCAAATACAATTAACTAAAATTCCCTTATATATCAAGACTTAATTAATCTCAGAAACCGTTACGAGCTAGCAGGTGGACCTAATGGACCTACAAATCAGAAACTCCAACGATACGAGATTAACTGGCTAAACTCATTAACCAATTTAATCAACATTCATTAACTGTGGGTCACTCCACTAAAGACCCACAACTGCACTCTTCTCACTGTAGAATATTTTTGTGTCCACGGATATCGACCAATACAGTAAGTCAATCCTTCACGAGTGTTTGTAACACCAGTTGGGGCAAATTACTATTTTACCCCTAGGTTACCTCTGGATCCTTAAGTACCACTGATCCCTCTAATGAACAACCTGTTTAGGGTCCAACCTCTAAACAGCAGTTCCTCTCGGGCCAGGAGAGGACGGGCGCCCTTGTTCAAGACTCGGAATCAACTCTTAAGGGAACACACATCTGCTTACCCCAATAGGGGAAGGAGTTAATTCCATCTTGTAATGTTATGTTCCCAGCCCCGACTCGGTCTTGCCCCCTGAAATGGTAGACTTATTGAGTCGGCGAACTGGCCACTCTCACCCATACAAATATAAGGACAATCCCTCCTGAAAGGGGTTCATAACATACTTAGGATTTAGATTGAGTTACCTAGGTCATCCTATTGAAATAGAAATCTAAACTAGTTAACGGTGTTACATCTAGTGGTTACTATTTCGTGGTCCGGTCTTATGCAAACTCATTGCACAGGATACCCCCACTTGCATGTCTCCTACATGGATGCTTTGGATCATTGCATCTGTATCGAATACAAAGTGGGTTGTATCTCATAGTGTCACCAGGATAAGGTACCCAACCTTATCCCTATACTATAGACCATTTAGGTTGTTACTTGAACACTGATCCCCGTATGTCCCCACATACTAGTCCAAGTTTCATCTAAACAACCTAGGATCTTAGTTTATTGGATTTGGATCAAATTGTGCAATTTTAGTAACAATAACTCTTTATTGTACAAACCTCAATAACGTACTGAGACAAGTAAACAATTTGTCACCATCCACTATCTACGAGTTTTAGGGCATAAAACCCAACAAAAAAGACATTAAAGCTCATAAATTAAGCACAAAACTAGCTAAATTAACTAGGAAATAGATAACATTTTTGCATGTTATCAACAGTGTGAAGAGTGTAGTTGTGGGCCTTTAGTTGATTGACTGACAATTAATGAATGTTGATTAATATGATTAATGAGTTTGATCAATTAATCTTGATTTTTTGGAGCTTCTATTCTGTAGGTCCATTAGGTCTCTTGCTAGCTCGTAACGGGTAATCAAGATTATTAGTTTTTGAAAGAATTTGAATTGTTCAAATTAATCAAGGGAATTTAAGTTAATTGTATTAGATACAATTAGTATAATGTACATTGATACATTATAATATAAAGTTAATTTTGAATTTGATTCAAAATTATTCAACATAATATGAGAGATTTAATTTAAATTAGGTTCAAATAATAATTAATATGAATATGATTCTTGTAATGACCCAGGTTTTTATATGACTAACCTAGCGACATTACTAACTCATGACGAAACTAACCGAGTGCTCCAAAAATTTTTGCAGCATAACGACATACATAGGATTAACCCAAAATTTTTCAAACACCTGCTAGAACAAGAATAACACTTCTAAAACATTAGACTACTCATAACCACACACCACAACGCCTCAGATTCACAACAAAGCAAGTCAGACCTCGCAATAATATTAATCAAACTAAAGAAAGTAACCACAACAACTAAGAAACTCAACTCCCAAAATAGTTCAATTAAACTCAACTAGCTACAACTTAAACAATAAATGAAACCAACAAGATCAACAACTCTACGATTAGCTCTATGTCTTACAGCCAACAACCTAAGAGCAACCTAAACAAGAGTGCTCAAATAAACACTACCCTATTACAACGGAAACAAGGTAAAAAATAACTAAAACCTGTGGAATCATTCCTCATGAGTTTCCTTGTCTACATCACTAGGCCCATAGTACTCAGGTTCACTTGTATAAACTAAAATGTTGGGGGAAGAAGGGGAGGGGGTCAGTACAACCAGAGTACTGATAAGCAGCCCCAACCTGAGAAGCCATCAAACAACAACCAAGCAAACAACATGCTTTTCATGCTCAAAAAACATGCTTCTTAAATCTATAAACACATCAACATGCTCAAAAAGCGAGTAAAATGAAAGACTCTCCTAAGCCATAACTCATGCATCTCTCTATGCAATTCACTAAACACTCAAGCTCCACGAGCTCACTCAACGCTCATATATAGCCCTCACATGGCTTTCCAAGACTGACCCTTCGAGTCGCACTGTCCCCTGACCATTTGTACCCAGGGCCACAATGCTCTCTACGAAGCTCGGTGTTCCACCTTTGACCATTTGTACCCAAGGCCTCGAACTGTGCATCGCCCCTTGGCCATTTGTGCTCAATGTGCACCAATGACTTGGCAATGTATTGGCCCTTCCCCAGGCACCCCAATACTTGCTTTCTAGACTCATCACATCGACCCTTGACCATTTGTACCCAAGGTCTCGATGCTCCTCTTAAAAACCAATGGTGACATGTCACCCCTCGACCATTTGTACCCGAGGTGCACTGACATTCACTCATCTTGCGTTTCTTTCACATTTAGGTCTCTAACCTCTTTCTCACAACTATCTAGAATGCATATGCCCTGCAACATGCTTCTAGACTCATGTACTATGTCCACTAAGCATATACATACAACAACATGCTCTCGACTCATTCTTAACTCATGAATGCATATGCCCTGCAACATGCTTCTAGACTCATGGAACTCACAATAAAATCTAGCATGCTTTGCAAACAATCATTAGAAGCAACAATTCATATATTTCAGAATTACATATATATAAAAACATAGAAGCTAGAAGCAAGAAACAGGTATAAAGCGAGTAAACATACAACGTGCATCATGCAATCAAACAGACTCCATCAATTCAGAACTACTTCCCTATAGCAAAGATCTTAAACAGACCAACTTGAACCAATCGGAAGAGCCTAAAGAGTTCGAACTACAAGCAACGATTACTAAGGGTTAGGAATTGATTTAAAACACTAAAAAGACTTAATAAAGGAAACAAAGGGTGTTGGAACTTATTGATCAGCGTGCGAGTGACCCCGAACACGTGCTGTCCAGCAAACAAAGAGGTTTGAAACCGCTTGTTTAAAGTCCCTAGACAGTGGGTGTTTGAGTTTAGGGCTAATCAGGGAATGGGTAACGAGATTAGGACGATTTCGAACTCATAATGGTCTTGTACAGTGTTAGGGAGACAAGATATTAACCAAAAAGCTCAATTTAAATGTTGTACAAGAATGGGTATTCTGAATTCAAGTCCGAATAAGCATGAGTTATTACCAAACTTACCATAATCGTTGAGGAGAAGGGAAAATCACGCTAGAGCTTGCAGATTAAAGCCACACGAAAGAGAGACTGTGCCAAGGAGGTTTGAACCCGACTAAACTCACGTAGCTATGGTGCCAAACGTGTTGGTTCCCGTGGGCTCGATGCTGCAGCCACAAACGAGAAAGAGAGAGAGGATATCAAGCTTCTATTTCGCAAGTTTTGGCCGAAAACGAGAGGAAAAAGAGAGATTAACTCGCCATTCAATGAACCCAAACGAAAAAAAAAGGGAGAGACTTACGCACAAATCGCTGTCGTGGGTTTTCTTGACAGAAAAACGCCAAGGGAGAGGAACGAAATCGTTCATGCACGTGGATGCTCGCTGGAGAAGAAAATGCCTGTGGATCTACTGCCCAGCCCGAATAATGCGAGAGGGAAAGAGGGAGATAGCGGCTAGGAACGAGAACAAAAAGAAGCAAGACCGACGGCTTCATGGGTCTGCTGCTTTGGATGAAAAACACAGGAGGGGGGGTTTGGTGGCTCACGCAAGGAGAAGGAAGGAAGATTTTTTCTAGGGTTTTCTCTCTTTCATTTTCTTTATTTCCTTTTCTTTTCTTTTAAAATGCACCTTAAGAAAAGAAAAACTCATTTTAAATAGGAATTAGATCTTATCTAGGAATTACTTTTAAATCCCAAACTTAACTCCTGAAAGATTTGGAATCGAAAATAACCCAATTGATTTGAAATTTGAGTCTTTTGAGATTTAAAATAAATATATGCTATTAAACTTCCAAACCTTAGGAATTTAAAATTTTAATTTAAAATCTCTTTTCCCTAAATTATAGAAATTTAATTTAACGACCCAAGGCTAAGCTTAAATTCTAATTTTTCAAATTAGAATAAGAACGCTCAACAGATCCCAAAATGGTTTGATTTCAAAACACAGGGTGTTATAATTCTTATTAAAACTATAGGATAAAATTGATGTGTATTGGATGCACACTAAAAACTCTAGGTTATGAGAGATATATACATTTGAATATGATTCAAATATAGGATTAATTAAATATATTAATCATGAAATTAATTAATTATTGAATTAATTAATTGATTAATTTAATTTAATTTAGTTAAATATGATTAAATTAAATTAATATAATGAATAAAGCGTTATTGAGGTTATTCAATAAGTGGTTATTGAATAGTTGCTTAATTATGCATTAATTAATCCAAATCCAATAAATTAGAACCGATGACTATAAATAACGAACACTTGAACTTTATGTGTAGACATAAAAGCAGATCAAGTTCAAGTAATAGCCAAAACGGTCTATAGTGTAGGGATAAGGCAGGGTACCTTATCCTGGGGACACTATGAGACGCGACCCACTCTGTATTTAGTACAAACGATGTGATCTTGAATCGTTCATGTGGAGACATGCGAGTGGCAACGTCCTATGCAATGAGTTTGCATAAGATCAGATTGCGAAAGAAGTCATTTTCACTTTATAACGCCATTTACTGTGAAACTGACTATTTCATGCGATGACCTAGGTAACTTGATCTTAATCCTGAGCTAACTATGAACCCCTGTTTATTCGGGATTATCCTTTGATTTTCATGGGTGAGAGTGGATCAGCATTACCGACTCAATAAGCCTACCATTTTGGGGATAAGACCGGGTAGATAGCTGGGGACATAGTCTTGCAAGATGGAATTCACTCCTACCCGCTTGTAGGGATAGTTGAGGTTGTTCCCTTAAGTGCTGACTCCAGGTCTTGAACAAAGGCGCGTCGTCCTCTCCTGGCCGAAGAGGAACTTCTATTTAATGGTTGGACCATAAACAAATTGTTCATTAGGGGATCAGTGGGACTTAAGGAATAAGAAGTAACTACAGGGGTAAAACGAATATTTGACCAATTGTAGTTACGAACAACCTGTGAAGGGTCGACTTACTGATTATGGTTATATCGAGTGGACAGAAATATATCTACAGTGAGGGGAGTGCAGCTACGGGCTATAGTGGAGTGTCTCGTTAGTTAAACGAATGTTGGTTAACTAGGTTAATGAGTTTAACCGGTTAATCTCGGATCGTTGGAGCCCATGATCTGTAGGTCCATTAGGTCCCCCTGCTAGCTCATACGGACTAAACCTTAGAACAAAGTGATGAAAGAATTTGAATCGTTCAAATTCGGTTTAGGGAATTTAACGTTAAATTATATGCAATACACTTAACGTATTATAGTTTAAACTTTGGAATAAACTATAATTCGAGATTGTTGGAAATAATTAAATAGGATTTAAATATTGTAAATTTGTATATTATACATATTTTGGTTTGAATTAGAATGGTGATCCATATTCAATTAGTTTTTGAGATAGATCGGGATTGGTGCATTAATTTAATATAAGATATTAAATTAAATAAATAATTAAGTAATCGTTTAATTAAACAAATTAAAATTGATTGATTATTCAAATTAATTTAATATGTTAAATTAATTTTGAAAATCAATTTTGGTTTAAAATTCAAATTGGCATGGTGGCTAAAATTCATGAATTCAAAATTGCAAAAAGTTTGATAAAACTCTCTCCAAAAACCCATTTCTTTCTTCCTAAAATTCATCATGGCTCGGTTCCCACAAGTCTGTTCTAAGGCCGGAGAATAGCGGGGAAGATCTCGGTGGTAGTCCACGACGTGTTTGTGATGGAAAACAAGAAAAGGAATTGTCGGATTCGAGCTTCAAAGGTAAACTCTCAGATCCTTTGTTTTTCATGTATTTTCGACATGTTTTTCCTTGGTGAAATTAATGTAATTAAACACCTAAGATCTCGAAACGCTTCCGCTTGAGTGATTTACACTCCTTCATTTTGGTCCCAAAGCATAGCGGGAAAGATTAAGTGGTGGTGTTTGTTCCAAGTTTTGGTACAATTCTAGTGTTGTTCGTGACCACTGTTCGAGAGGGGAGGAAATTCTTGTTTGTTGCATTTTGGAGATCGTCTTCAAAAAGTAATTTCTTCCCTGTAGTTAGAAAAGACTTGACCTATAAAAACACGAAATTAGTTATGTATGTTTTTATCCAGTACTGGTTGTGCATTTTCTAAGATTAGTTGGAACACAACACATTTAATTGCTTCCGTTGTGGGATTCAATCCCTACAAAGAATGCTTTCGTAGGCAATCTATTTGTTATTTGAGATAACTACTAGGTCGCAATCATGTCCTTTGCTCTTTCCCCTTTAGAATCTGCATAGCTTGCTTGATAGGACCTAAGAAACATAGAAAAATTAGTCAATTGAATTAGGAATTTTTTTCTTAATTGAATTGATTAATTCCAAACCCTTAGACATAATGCAATTAATTTAGTAGGCAATTTTGCGGGCTAACAGGTTGTCTAATTTGTTAATTAGAATTAGCTTTGTGGGCTAGTGATGTGCAAAATGCTTACCGCAAGTGTACGGGTCAAGTAATAATATAGTGATTGTTTAAATCGAATGTCGTCCTCTAAATTAGTTTTCTAGTTAAACTAATTACCGTGAATACTTTTGCTCAATTTTATTTAGGGATCAAAAAGTAATGAAATATTGAGATCAAAGGTAAAGCAAATAAATGAGTTGGAATAATTCTTAGGGAATTGATTTCGTCAATTTAGATTAGGATTAATTAAAGGGAATGAATTGTAGCTTGCAACTATTTTATAAGTCTAAGAACCATAAATCACAACTATCTCTCCCGAGCATAATTGATTCTCATGCATACAATAAACTTAATATCTCTATCTAAGTTCATTAACATGCAAGGATTTTAGTTCTTTTAACAACTTCTAAAGCTATTCTAAATCTCTCGATCTTACAATTCTACTTTAGTCATGCAATTAGTAAAGTCTACGCTAAATCCCCTCTCCCGAGCAAGATTCAACACTTAAATCATTCAACTAGTGGTCAATTAATTGAAAGCATTTAAACATAATTGCATACATAAAATAAGTGCACAAAACATCCCAATAATCAATCCATAATCATAAACGACTACATCAATCCCTGAGATGTAGGTGTTAATATCACACATGCGGAAGCAATTTTGGATCTTAGGCACACAATTTCATCAATTTAATCCTTGAAGTCATGCTATCCATAAGAACAAAAAAACAAGTAATAAGGTACCTACCTCTTGGAGCTCCCAATTCGTATAATCCGATGCTTTATAATTCACATGAGCGGCTTTTGGACAACCACTTGGATCTTCTCTACTATCCTCAGGCCTTGGAACGGATTGTGGGATCCTCAATTGATAGGAATTAGAAAGGAAAGCTTATGGGTTCATGCAAGCTTGAGAGTATGAACATGGAGGTTCTTGGGAGAATTTTGGCAGCATTTTAGGTTGAAGAAATCCACCAATTTTCATAAGCTCATCCTCTATATATAGAGGAAAATCATGCACAAGAATTGCACAAAAAATTGACAACAAATAGGGATCATTTTGAGACATAAGATTAGGTGGTGCAATAAGGCTAATTACAAGTGATTAGTCATTAAGCACCACCTCCAAAATTTGCTAACTTTTGAATTTCTTTTAAATTCAAAATTTGGAAATAAAATTATGAATATTCCCACTTTCTTTTATTTTTATTTTAATTTGAATATCATTTATTTAATTAAAATAAAATTATTTAATTTATTATCTCATATTAAATTAATACCATTTGTGCAATCTTGGTTTCTTTCTCCCAACGAATTTTCTCGAACATGAATCCCTATTCACGTGTTTAATATTTAAATCATATTTAAATATATAACTCTCATTTTAAGTTTAATTCATAATTAAACTAATATGTCGTTAAATATCGTATATAACCGACTTTTGTATCCTTTTTCGAATTTGAACGTTTCAAATATTAACCTGTCATAGTGCTCCAAGTTTTATTCCTATTGAGCTAGTAGAGGGACCTAATGGACCTACAGATCATGGGCTCCAATGAAATGATGAAAACCGATTAATCTCATTAACCTAGTCATTCATCGTTCGTTAGCTTCCGGGACAATCCACTATAGCCCTTAGCTACACTCCCCTCACTGTAGATATATTTCTTGTCCACTTTAGATAACCATGATTAGTAAGTCGACCCTTCACCGGTTGTTCGTAACTAGAGCTAGGTCAAATGCCCGTTTTATCCCTATAGTTACATCTTGTTCATTAAGTTCCACTGATCCTCTAATGAACAACTAGTTCACGATACAATCACTGAACCAAGTCCCTCTCAAGGTTATGAGAGGGCGGGGCCCCTTGTTCAAGACTCGGAGTTAGCACTTAAGGGAACAACCTTTACTAACCCTAAAATGGGTAGCAATGAATTCCGTCTTGCAAAGCTATGTCCCCAGCTATCCATTTAGTCTTATCCCCAAAATGGTAGGCTTATTGAGTCGGCGATGTTTGGCCACTCTCACCCATGCAAATCAAAGGATAATCCTAAATAAATAGGAGTTCATAGTTAGCTCAGGATTAAGATCGAGTTACCTAGGTTATATGTATGAGATGTTCAGTTTCAACAATAAACGATGTTGTAAAGTGAAAGTGACTTATCTCCTGGTCCGATCTCTATGCAAACTCTTTGTATAGGACGCCCTCACTCACATGTCTTATACATGAACGATTAGGATCACATCGTTTGTCTTTAAAGAACAAAGCGAGTCGCGCCAATAGTGTCTCCAGGATTAAGGTACCCAACCTTATCCATATACTATAGATCGTTTAGACTATTTACTTGAACTTGATCCATACTTATGTCACACATAAACTTCAAGTATACATAATATATCCATGGGTTCTTAGTTTATTGGATTTGTTGTTATATTTAGGCAAAACAAATATATAGAAATAATACTTCATTGAAGCAAGTCAAATGTTACATTTACTATCTACGAGTTTTAGGACATAAAACCCAACATAAGAAACACGTCTAGCTACTCATACATGGCGTTACGATATAAGCTAGATATGAAAAAGCCATAAAACTAACTAGAGGTAAGGAAAAGATAAAGAAAAACTCAATTCCACCGAAACCGCACGTCCCCATCATAATCTCTACACGTTCTTGAGTGATTCCCGCTCTTTGGCCTTGCTTTAGCTCCCACAGAACGTCTCCAATCGGTTTTAGGTCTAAAATCTCTCAAATTGAACTCCCCTTGGTCGTAGAACAAAGTGATGTATTTATAGGAATCCGACGCTGTCCCTTTGCCGCCCATTCTGTTTAAGGAAAAACTAATGGCATTGAGACGCTACGGGCACAACGTCGAGACGCTGTGCTGATTACCGCCCAAATCAGATATGGAATTTAACTAGCGTCGAGACGCTGCCAAAAAAGCAACGTCTCGACGTTAGCTCTCGGGTTTGCCTCATTTGGAAGCCTCCAACTTTGATTCCTTTTCGTTTCTTTGGCTTCTTTTAGCGTCCCGAATACCCAATCAACTCCAATTTCTCGATTTTAATTCAAAACTCAATTTCCTACAAAATAAACATTAAAATGCATAAATCGGTCAAATAGTACTCAAAGACTAACTCTAATTAGTCGGGAAAAATAACTCACTATGCACGCTATCAGCTAGCAGGCATAAATCCAATAATAATCGGTTAATTGATCACGTAGACTAACTGGTTAATTAACTTATTAGACTTAGGTTAGGAGGATGCAGAATCCAAATAGGCAAGAAGCACAATGGGCTCATAATACTTCATTTAAATCAATCTTTAGATAATCGATGAATGAAATTGAATATACTGAACACCGAGTATTTCCAATTGCAGTGATCACCGAGGTACGATTAACCTCTCCGCCATTTAAATTTATCCTTTTTACTCTTTTGTCATTTACTTTCCTGCATTTTATCTTTCTTCGCATTAAATCTCTTGCATCCAAACCTCCCATTAGTTCGGTCCTCATAATAAACCTGATTTAGACGAATTAACAATCGTGCTCCTTATGTATGTTCGACCCCGACCACTATAGATACAAGTTAGCTTTAAGGGTTGGTGATTATAAATTTATTTGTTCTGTACTTTGAAGAATTTGACAACCTCTGAAACGTCTTGTCAAGAAGAGAGAAAGAATCCAAGACCTATACGCTAGTTGATGGAAAAACAAGAGGGAGGCGATGTGGGTAGTTAGGGTTTTTTTTCCTTTTTTTTCCTATTTTCCTTCTTTTCTTTAATTAATTCTTAAGGCCCTAATCAACCTCATATATAAAGACTCCTCCTTTTTCCTCTCCCATATAATTTTTCCAAATATAAGGATCCTTAAAACTGACGTCAAATCTTTGAGAATCTCTAAGAATTTAAGGTAAATTTCTAAATTAAAGCCCAAGGGAATTAAAAACTTCCAACCCATGAAACTGACACTTAAGGGCTCGTTTGATAACGTTCTCGTTTCCCGTTTCTCGTTTTTGGTTTCTGGTTTCTTGTTTCATGTTTCTTGTTTCTTGTTTTTTAAGAACTAAAAATAGAAACATGTTTGATACCTATTTCTATTTCTTATTTCTCTAAAAAATGAAACAGAAACAGATATGTGTTTGATAACTGTTTCTCGTTTCTTGATTTTTAGTTGAAATAAAATTTGGTACAAATAATATAAAAATTATATATAACATACATTAAAATTATAGTCAGAGGTTGTCGGTGGCGGCTGGTAGTCAGAGATCGACGGTAGCGACCAGTAGTCGTAGAGGTCAAAGGTGGCGGTTGGTCGACAGAGGTCAGTGGCGGCCGGTAGTCGGAGGTCGACGGTGGCACCCGGTAGTCAGAGGTCGACAGTGACAGTCAGTCAGCAGAGGTCGACGGTGACTGATAGTTAGAGGTCGACAGTGGCGGTCGGTCAGCGGAGGTCGGTAGCGGCTGATAGACAGAGGTCGACGGTGGCGGTCGGTCGGCAGAGGTCGGTAGTCGGACGTCAATAGTGGCAGTCGGTCGGCAGAGACCAGTCAGCAGAGGTCGACAGCGGCTGATCGTCGGAAGTCGACACGACCGATAGTCGGAGGTCGACCGCCATTGGTAATCGGAGGTCGATGATGGCGACCGGTCGACGACTGGTAGTCGAAAGTGGACGGTAACGGTTGGTCGGCGGAGGTCGACGGCGGTCGGTAGTCGGAGGTGGACGGTTGCGGTCGGTAGGCAGAGGTAGTCGGAGATCGACGATGGTGGTCAGTCGGCGACGACCAATAGTCGGAGGTTGACGGCGGGCAGTCGGTGGAGGTTAGCGGCTGTCGGTAGTCAGAGGTCAGCGGAGGTGATAAAAAAAGGAAAAAAGGAAAGAAATAACATAAATAATAAAAAATGAAAGAGAGAAATAACGGAAAAAAGAAAAAAAATTTAAAAAAAAGAAAGAGAACAAAATAACAGAAAAGATTAAAAAAAAAAAGACGAGGAAGTGGTTAAAAAAAATAGAGATTGGTGTAGGAATGAGAGGGAGAGATGGATACATGCATGAAAGATAGAAAAAAAAAACATAAACAGATTTTGAAAAACAACTTTTGGTAGTTTCTCAAATTTGACCTCTTTTTTTGAAACGTTTCTAGAAATTTAGAAACAAGAAACAAAGATGAGTTATCAAACACACATGTTTCTTAAAAAAGGAGAAACGGGAACGAGAAACAGGAAACAGGAACGTTATCAAACGAGTCATAAATAAAAGAAATTCTCAATTTAAATTAAAATTATCCTCTCCAAGCAACCACTAAAAATAATTGTCAAAATTGAAGCCAAACAAAGAACTTAAATTCCAATTCAACTTTAATTTAATGGAATTAATCGTATCTGAAAATGCGGGGCATTACAGTATCGACTTTTTTTTTTTAAATGATACAAAAAAAGATATCTTTGTTCAAAAAAAAAAAACTTTCTTATGATCAATTGGATAAACCTTGAAAAAAAAACTTTCTTATGATCAATTGGATAATCCTTGGAACAAAAAATTTATAAATAGAATTGAAGTTCTATCAAATCATTGCAATTGATGTTCAATCCCGAAGAGAAGGAAGAGATCTTCGTAAAGTGGGTTTTTGTGATCTGATAAAGAATCAAACCTATTTAAGTGTTCCTGTTATTCTATATTCCTTGAAAAAGGTGCTCAAGTTCCAACTAATAAAAACCTTAATGAATCTAAAAAAAAGGATAAATGCCCGGCCGGTAGAAATTGTTGATTTTTCATGATCCTCCACAATCTAACCGTTGAGACGTGTTCGTACGACCACGTCTTTTCATAGAATGTCACCTCTAACGATTGGGTAATTAAAAAGTTTTAGTTCACATTATTAATTTATATAGATTTTCAATGTCCAAATTAAAATTTTTAAATATACATAATAAATTATAAAATTTATAGACATGCATCACATGTGTGTAATCGCCAGTAGTAACTAAAGGGTGCATTTAGTTGGTATGGATGGAATCCAAAAATAAAGGGACTTAATGAAAGTTTTCGTATTTTTCTTTTCTTCTTTTTAACAATATGGGAGATTTGAATCCAAAAAATACAAACTTCATGCCAGTTGAGACTCATGTTGGCAAAATGTTTGTATTTCACAGGTGAGTTGTCTTAATTTTGTATATTTCTTCATGTTTTCAGAAATATAACTTGATTTAAGAATTTGCCTAAATTTAATAAACACATAAATTAGTACAATAGTGGTTTTTTTTTTTTTTGAGAACTGTACGGTAGTGGTTGTTGCAAGATAAATGTTTGCTTAAATTTCAATTTTATTAAGAACATGTTGAAATTGTGTTTGATATCGATAATAGACTAATAATTAAATTAGAAAATGTAGTAGTTGTTATAAGGTAAATGTTTGGTTGGATTTCAAATTTCATTCATAATTCATTCATTCATATATATATATATATAATTGTTTAAATTTTTTAGCAAAAGTGAAATGAGTTTAAAACATGATACAGTTTATTTATCAAAATTTTATCATATACTTTAACAAAAAACACATAAACCTTTGTTCTATAATTTTTAAATATGAAAACATTAAAAAGTAAGTGTTGTTTTCAAAATTTAAACCCTTTTAAAATTACTAAATAAAAATTTAACCTCTAAAAGAAAATGAATCACCTGAATTACTAACAAAACTAAAGTAGAGGGATTATTTTTTTCAACAACATATACATATAAAGTAAAATAAATTTACAGTTTCAAAAAAAAAAAAAAGTAAAATAAATTTTGCTTTCACTAAAAAATCGTACTCTCCTAAAATTATTTGTTTCTGTGTTTCGTAAGTAAACAAATTTTAATAACACATTTTACTTGTTATAATTATAGGGTAGAAGAAATTAAATCGTCAATTTTTAAAATGATAATAAATATGGTATTCACTTAAATAAAAACTCATGTCTACATTTGTGGAGGCAAATATATTTTGAATAAATATAAGTGGGTGGTTTGTTAATGGGAGAAAAGACATTTGAAAACAATAATGTAGGAACGCATTGACCAAAGGAAAAGCATAATAAAATTTTCACATTTTATTTGAAATGGATTCCTAAAGAAATGATCGTATATTGCCATCAAATCAAAGCGGAAAATAGGGAAACAAATCAAAAGATTTTAAGCCACTTGCTTTTTTTTTTTCCTTTTCCCACAATTTTCTCAAGTCTACCTAGTGGTGTTTTGTATCATATCATTTTAATTATCAAAAGATTTTGGTGAATTTGAGACTCAACTCAACTTACTACACCTAATCTAACAAGATTTTCTTTTTGGATTTTCTTAGCAATTTGATTCTTCCTACATTGAATCTTTTTCCAAGTCTTTGTTATCTTTAAAGATTAAATCGTGAAAATTTCTTCCCAAAGTGAATATGTGACATCGAAATACATTTTATTGATTTATGTTCAAAATATTCCGACATTAAATTTAGGTTAAAAACACAATTTTGATCTTTTAACTTTCATAAAATAACAATTTAGTCTTTTTGTACTTTTATTTTAAACGATTTAGTTTCAATTTTGTAATAATTTAGACTTCGTTTGATAACCATTTAGGTCCCGTTTGATAACCATTTCGTTTTTTGTTTTTGAAAATTAATCCTTTAAACACCACTTTTACTCACAAGTTTCTTTGTTTTGTTATCTACATCTTTCCTTTGTTTTCAAAATTTGACTTGGTTTTTGAAAACTAAAAAAAATAGTTTTAAAAAACTTGCTTTTGTTTTTAGAATTTGGTTAGGAATTCAAATGTGTCCTTGAGAAAGATGAAAACCATTGTAAGGAAATTGTGAAGAAACAAGCATAATTTTCAAAAACCAAAAACCAAAAACGAAATTGATTATCAAACGGGACCTTAGTTTTTAGTTTTTGATTTTTTAAAATTAAGCCTACAAACTCTACTTCCACCTATAAGTTTTTATGTTTTGTTATCTACGTTCTTCCTATGTTTTCAAAAACCTAGTCAAGTTTTGAAAACTAAAATGTAGTTTCCAAAACCTTGTTTTTGTTTTTGGAATTTGACTAGGAATACAAATGCATATGAAATTCATTATAAGGAAATTATGAAAAAACAAATATAATTTTCAAAAACCAAAAACAAAAACAAAATGGTTATCAACTTTAATATATAACAATTTAGTCTCAGAACTTTAAAAATTTAGTCCATATCCTGAAAAATATTACTAAGATTTAATGGAATGTCTTACATGTATAGATCGATAACTTGATTAGGACCATGTGTCTTTATAAACTACAAAGTTAATTAAGTCATTACATGATAAAAATTAGCACTAAATTTCAATGAAAACTTTCACGACAAGGACTAAATCATTACAAATTATAAAGTACAGGATCAAATTATTACATATTATTCTAAAAAAAAAAAGTAGACAGACTAAATTGTTACAAAATTAAGAATAGAAGGACTAATTTGTTACCAACTAAAGTTAAGGGTCTATTTGTTTTCATGAAAGTTGAGGGATCAAAATTAAGCGTTTTTTTACCTTAAATTTAATAGAATAAATAGTGTTGACTCATGAAAGAAAAAAAGGGAAAAATACCTCTTTGGTCCCTGAGTTTTGAGTGATAGGTGTGTTTGGTCCCTGAGTTTTCAAAATGGACATTTTTAGTCATTGAGTTTTGAAAAATAGGTTTAAAAGGTCCCTTATACCATTATTGTTTTTTTTTTTGTTTTTTATACAAAATTAACATTTTTTTTAATAATTTTTAATGTTGAATGATTTTATTAAAAAAAAAACACTTCGTCTCCCCACTCTTCGTCCCCACCATCATCTCCTTCTTCCTTTCCCCTTCACCCTCTCAATGTGCCGCAGCAACAACAACAGTGACGGGATCGGGATATTCGTCTTCTTCCCCCTCCTCTTGCGACAAATCGTCGATATGTCCTGTTTTGATCGAAATCGCGAGAATTCGCTGAATCCGAGATAGTGAGGAAGATATGAGAAATCAGAGTAATTTGGATCTTGATTTAAGTTTGCAGACAACTTTGATTTTGGAGTAGCCATCGATAATTTTTTTGGTCTCTTGAGTTTGGGATTGGAAAAAAGTTATAATGAAAAATGGTGAGAAATGCTTGGAAATTTTGAAGATTGATGGTGAAAATAATCAAAGGATGCGACAGAATATTATCAGAGAGAGATTCAAATGGCATAACAAATTTCATTTGACAATCAACAACAGAAAACTAACGAAGATATGGGAGAAGGAAGAATGGTTGATCAATTGTGGGCAATGTTTAAAGTTTTCTTTGGAAATGGTCACTGCAGCGCATTGAGAGGGAGGAGGGGAGAGGAAGAAGAAACAGTGGCGACTGCCGAGGAGGGAAAAAGGCGAAGAAAATGAAAGGAGGAATGAGGGAGGAGAGACGAGAGAGAATGGGTAGTGAGGTGAGAGTTTTTTTATAATCATTTAATATTAAAAATTAATTAAAGAAATATTAATTTTATATAAAAAATTGAAATAATTAATAAAAATAGTATAAGGGACTTTTAAACTTATTTCTCAAAACTTAGGGACTAAAAAGGTTCATTTTGAAAACTTAGGGACCAAACACACCTATCCCTCAAAACTTGGGAACCAAAAAGGTATTTTTTCCAAGAAAAAAACTAACCACTTTATATGACTTGGCTTGACCTGACCTAAAAACTTATTTGATGAAAAATGTTTGGTTATAAAAGATGGATCCATAGAATTTATGCTAACAACTCATAGACAACCTTGCAAAAAAAGAAAAAGAAAAAGAAAAAAGAAATCTCACAATAAATAATTTCTTCTTAAATTCATGCATGACCAGTTTTTCCCTCTTTTACATTTATTATATTGGAGACTTTGGAAAACAGTAAATATATAAAGGATACTTTTAAAATTTTTAAAGTGTAGGGGGGAAATTGAATAATAAAACAAAAAATAACAAGTCAAACTATAAATTTAACTTTTAAAAATATATATATATATAAAACAATTATTCAGTAATTGAACTAAAAAAATTACTTAGTAATAGCCAAAATATGTTACTAATGATCAATAAAATTAATTATTGTGTCAAATTATTAATTTACATATTTATATACTTACTATTATGTTAAGATATATTTAGTGACATGTTTCATCCTTTCTACTTTATTGAATATGATTAAATAATTATTATTGTCAAAAATAAAATAAAATAATAATTATTGAAATAATTTTATCATTGAAAAGATAAAATAATATTATTCTTTTTATAATTATAACATTAAATTACTTTATGTGTTATAATGTGTCATCAGTTAAATGTCACCATTTTCAAATCTTTGATCTTTATTGGGTGAATCTTGTGTGGGTCCTATTTATATATGTGAATAAGATGACTTTAAACTCCAAAAGGAAGTTAATTTGGAAATTTTGATTTGAGACAAAATCAATGTCAAATTGATTTGGATGTTTTTTTTTCTCCTTTTTTATATTATTTGCTATGAAATAAGTTTCTATTATTTTTCTCCAAACGTATAATTAAGAGTCAAACATATTTTCTAAGTTGAACATAGTTCAATTGGTTAAGTCGTAATATCTCGATCAAAATGTCCAAAATTGAAATCCCACCCTCGTATGTTGTTGAACTAAAAAATAAATATGAGATATTTAAACTTTAAATTAAATCGATATTAATATTTATTAAAAGTTGGTTCAACAATCTCTTTTTTAAGTTAAAAGAAATAAAATTAAAAAAAAAAACATGTTCTTTTCACAAGATATATTAGGGGTGGTTATCTAAAAAAAAAAGATATACTAAGGGTGGCCTACAATTAGATTGATATATATCAATTTTTTTTTTTTTTTTTTGAATAAAGATTGATATATATCAATTAATTAACACAAACACATCAAATAACATTCATGTTTCTTTTTTCATTTATGAAAAAAAAACAAAAAAACAAAACACGTTTTTAATTATTTCTTTTTTTATTTTTTTTTTATAATTTCTAACATAATTTAGATAAAAATAACAGCTAAAAATTGAAAATAGAGCAAAAATTAGAACCTGTATTAATTGTATTTTCAAAAAAAAAAAAAAAAAAAACCTGTATTAATTGTTTTTTTTTTTTTTTGAGGAATTTTGTTTCTTATAATTAATCCGTAACTGTTATGGTTATAGATGATTAGTTATAAATTAATAATCAATTTATAAAAATCCAGGACGACTAAAAAAACATTGATCACCATTTCTCCTAAGAAAAATAATAATAAAATAAAATAAAAAGAAATAAAAAGAAATAAAAGAAATAAAAAAACATTAATTGATTATCATTATTAAAGGTTTTTCTTTTCATTATTAAAGTTAATTAATTGTTAATAATCTTTTTAAAAAATTTTGTCTATAATTTTGGAAACATATTTCAAGAACAATAAATGAGGAATAGAGTGAAGGAACAGAAATGTGAACTTGGTGGACTCCTAACTAATTTATTAAATTTTTCATTGGTTTGAATCAACTTTAATTTAAGGGATTTCAGGCCAAAGCGAGCATAGCTTAGTGGTAATTGGCATTTACTCTCGACCATGAGGTCAGAGGTTCGAATTCCCCCACCCCAAATGTTGATGTACTCAAAAAAAAAAAAAAAATAAATAAAAATTAAGAGATTTCAGCTCTTGAGTGTTCTCTCAAATTATTTCTAATAATAATAATAATTCTACCTCTTTAGGTTGGTTTTGAAAACCAATTCTAACCACTTCACTATTGATTCTTTGTCCATTTTTTCCATAAGGGTATGAACTTCAAATTATTTTGTCCAATCAATTTGATCATGTTGGATTTGATATTGAAATTAAAATATAATACTATGAAAAGATTCGATAAACCATAATTTATCGACTTAAAATTTTTAGTATAGTAATCATTTAATATAGTATTATTAGAATGAAAAAAGTCTTAAATTCACATTTCTTTTAACACATTTTCTTTTTCAATCAATGATACTGAAAACTTAACCGATTTGATATTGATTGACTAACTATAACAGTTTCCAATAGTTTGAACATTTAATATTTAGTACTAGAAAGTGCAACTAAGAGGGTTTTATATAAAACTAAGAGCAATAGGTTTTTTTTTCTAATGCTAAATTAGATATATATGATTTTTTTTCCTTTTTCTTTTGTTTTGTTTTTGCAAAGTATGGCAAATTAAGATTTTTGTTAGCTAAAATCTCCTAAAAAATGGATTAAGGGCAAGATCTTTTCATGTTCAAGATTCGTTGTGAGGATTTTTCTTCATTAATCAAATAACAAAAGTTTTAATTAATTAAAAATTAATTTAAAAACTAATTATTGTAAATGTTGAATGTTATTGTTAAATCTACTCTTTTTTCTATAAAAGATGTCGTACATTCATAAAATTTTATTAATAAAAAATACAAATATGTGACCTTATATTTAGCTAACACATCTATACACCATTCTTTCCACTTTTAAATTTATTCCATTTTTATTCTTTAAAATTTAACAAAATAATCATTTTGGCTTTTGAACTTTTAAAATTAAAATTTTTGTTAATCACTAAGGTCCCGTTTGATAACCATTTTGTTTTTGATTTTTGGTTTTTGAAAATTAAGCCTATAAACTCTACTTTTACCCACAAGTTTCTTTGTTTTTTATCCATATCATTTCCTTGTTTTAAAAAATCAAATCAAATTTTAAAAACTAAAAAAATAGTTTCCCAAAACTGGTTTTTGTTTTTAGAATTTAGCTAGGAATTCAAATGTATCTTTAACAAAGATGAAAACCATTGTAAGGAATTTGAGACGAAACAAACATAATTTTCAAAAAACAAAAACAAAAAACCAAAAGGTTTATCAAACGGATCCTAAATTTTTAAAAAAAAGAAGGTTCTTGGTATTTGTTCCTCGGATGACCTTAGTTAATATTTATAGCTTCGATACTGCCCATGTTTGGTTGCCAAAATATACATGTTTAAAGTTTTTTTTTTTTTTTTTAAGGGGTGGGGTCGGTACATGTTTAAAGTTATGTTATATATGGTCCATCTACTAAATAATAGCGAAGTAATGACGAAAACAACTAAAATTGTTTTTTCTTTAAATTCATATACTAAAATAGACATTTTTAAAGTTTAAAAACATTCAACATAAGGGAAAAAAAGCTAGAACTAGAATAAAATAAATTTGAAATTTTATAATCTAAAATATAGCTTTTAAAAAAGGGAGAATTTTTAGTACTACTGTAGTACCGTACTTCCTTTGTTCGCACTATAATTTTGCTTTCATAAATATGTCTTTAATGTTGGTGGACTCCACATCATCACGTGTCAACAACAATAGCTAATGGCTCTCCCAATTTTAAATCCAAGCACAACAAAAGGTTTGAAAATTTGAAAAAACCTATCAACATATCTCAATTCTTTCTATTAAAGATAGAGAACTATCATTGATTTACATTTAGCAATCTTTTTTGTTTTTTTTTTTTGAGTTCAAAAACATTTGGAGGTGGGGGATTCAAACCTTCAACCTTTTGGTCAAGAGTTACATGTCAATTATCATTGAACTTACTCACTTTGACTTGAGCAATCCATTAGTATAATAGATGTATATCACTCATTTATATCTATTAGTGAACACATTACTATTAGTAATATAAGTACAAATGGTCTCCCTGTGATAGATGATTTATCAATGATGTAGTGATAATTTTTTTTTTAAATGTAATGTTTATAAATTGTTTTCTATGTAAACATGACAACTAATACGTAAAAAGAAAGCGGAAAAATACTTCGTCGGAATTCTCTCTGATTTCCGTGGTGACCAATCGGTGATTTGATCGCCGTTTCAATAGCATCCTAGCTGGATTGCGTTGATTTTGGGATTCTTACGTTGGATGTTTTGATCGCAATCCTCCCTCGGTTGGATTGCGCTTATCACGAATTTTCAGTACTCTTCAATACTTTGGGGCAATCTTCCTCTTCCGTTCAACATCGGAAAATTATTTCCATAATAATTTAGCCCGATTTTAGCAATCTGGGCTGATTTCATCATTTCGACGGTTGTACTTTGATCGATTTATAGTGCCTCTCAGCATGGTTTGGGCAAACAAATTCAAACGCTTGTCCTCAAAGTTCCATACCTATCGATACTCTATCAAGATGGCCTATGAAGATATGCTCGAGAACTGGGAAAAATTCAGCCTCACTGCGGAAGAGGAGTCAACTGAAGTGGATGTAGACCGACAAGCGGCGGTGGTCACGGGGCAGTCGTTGGGCTTCAACCTAATTGGAAAGCTCCTATCTCCAAGATTCATAGCGGGGGACGTTATGCGCCGGACGTTCAAATCAGCCTGGAATATTCCTAATGGACTCATTGTGGAAAAACTCAGACCCAATCTATTCCTATTTTCCTTAAGGACAGAGGCTGATCAAACGAGGATTTTGAGACAAGGGCCATGGCTCTTTGACAAATTCCTCCTGGTTCTCTCCAAGCCTATTCCAATGGTGAAGCCATCGGCCATGGAGTTTAAATTCACAGCTTTTTGGGTGCATTTCTGTGAGCTCCTTATGGACCTCTATAATCGGTCAATGGCGGAACGGCTAGGCAACACGATCGGACAATTTCAAGATTATGACAACGGCGGGCGAGATTATGGCTGGAAAGAAAGCCTCCGGGTTCGCGTTATCCTCGACATCACGAGTCCTTTGCGACGTGGAATTAAGGTTCGATTGGATGAACCGATGGGCAGCGTGTGGACACCGATTAAGTACGAAAAGCTGCCAGATATCTGTGTGTACTGCGGCCGAATTGGCCATGTTTCGAGGGATTGTAGCTTTAATTATCTGGATGACGGTTTATCGTCGAGTAGACAGGGGTACGACATGTGGATGGCATTCAACGAGAGATCCTCGAGTGTTTTTCGCTCGCCTAGCTCCAGTCCGATCGGACAACGTCAGTTGGTGGCTTCTTAACCGAGACTTAACCTCCAAGGACCACTTTCATTGGCGGTGGAAGCAGCGTCTGGATTAGAAATTACAGGCAAATCATCTCCGTTGACGGGATCGGGGAGTAGACTCATTGATATCTCGCTGGCGTTGGAGGCGGACGGTGCAGCTCCGGTGACAGCCAACCAACAGACATTTAATGAAGGTATTTATGGCAATAATGATATTGATTTTGCAAAAGTAAAAAAGAAGCTGAATTTTGGGATGGAAACGGCTGTTTCGGAGATGAAACGGAAAGGGAAAGGAATTGCAACAACCGACAATAGTGGGTTTCACTTCAATGCTCGAACGGACGAGATGAGTCGTATGGAGCAACAGCAACAAGATTCCTCGGCATTTCAATTTACTGCTCAGGTTCGGGTCTGCGAAAAGAAGTTCCTCCAGCTGGCGTGTACTCTTTATCTGGTGGGTCTGTTGGTATACATCCTCTGTTTGAAGCCCAAAATCCAACATATGGTGCCACTGGATCGAATGGATGGGCACATTCTGCTAAGCCCAATGATGAGGGAAATACAGGCCCTGTCACAGCTCTGTACCTATAAAAAATTGGGCCCAATTTAAAGCATTGGAAGAGGAAAGCTAGAAAGAACAAGGGGGAGTCAATTTGCAATGATGCTGATGACAAAAAATGCATTGGTGATATTCTGGCAGGAGGACCTATGAAGCGTGCTAAAGAAGATGATGACGATTCTTATATCCTGATTGAACCAACGGCGGAGGCTGATTCACCGCCCCGCCGAGAGCCATGAAAACAATGTGTTGGAATGTCCGTGGTCTGAGGAATCCACGGACATTTTGAGCTGTTAGTGACGGTATTTGCCACTATAATCCTCATTTACTGTTCTTGCTTGAAACAAAATGTTGTTCTAATTCTCGCAATCTCAATAAAATTAAGATGTCTTTGAATTATTCGGGTTGCTTTATTGTGGATTGTGAGGGTCGGAGTGGAGGCTTATGCTTGATGTGGATGGATGATATTGATGTCACTATACGATCATATTCTAAATTTCATATTGATGCATCAATTAAGTGGGATTCTAAGTTGTGGTGCTTTTCTAGGATATATGGTCATCCAACTGCTAGTCAAAGAAATCATACATGGAATTTGATTCATTGTTTACAGAACCAGGATGATTCTGCATGGATTATTGGGGGCGATTTAAATGCTACACTATTACATGAGGAAAAGGAAGGTGGAATTCCTGTAAGGGATTCCCAAATCCAACAGTTTCATGATGCATTAGATGATTGTGGACTACAAGATCTGGATTATGTGGGAGAATCTTTTACGTGGTCCAATAGACAGGAGGCAGAAACTCAAATTAATGAAAGATTGGACGGGTTCCTAGCAAATGAGAATTTCATTCATCTTTTCCCTAATGGATCAGTTCAACATTTAAATTGGGCTCATTCTGATCATCGCCCAATCCTGTTCAGTGTAAGTATGAAGCCCAATAATGATCACCATACAAGGAGGCCCAGGCTGTTCCGATTTGAAGAAGTTTGGATTCAACATCCAGAATGTAAGGATCTAATTTCGGATATGGGTTGTTGGGCAGACCAAGGTAATGTGAAGCCACACCTGGAGAATTGTCTCCAGAAATGCAAAACACGCTTGAGAAGATGGGGTAGAGGCACGTACTCTTCCATTTGGTGCCATATAGATACTCTGCAGCGGACACTACAAGACCTGTACAGCAAGCCTCCACCATGGGATTTCAGTGAAATAAAGTGTGTAGAAGATCAGCTCGACCATGCTTTTGAAGAGGATGAAATATATTGGAAACAGAGATCATGTGAAAACTGGCTTCAATGGGGAGACAAGAATACGCAATGGTTCCATAATCAAGCGACAAGGAGGAAAAAGAGGAACGAAATTCGAGAGGTTCAGGGTCCGAATGGTGAACTGATTGACAACCAAAAGCAACTGGAGGAGGCTTTCTTGTTGTATTTCACTAATATGTTTTCCTCTTCCAATCCACATATGGAAGATATTGATAATGCGTTGCAGGATATTCCGGTCAGAATAACGAAAAACATGAATGACAGATTGTTAACACCATTCAGCAGAGTTGAGATTGAAAGAGCTATTAAGCAAATGCATCCATCCAAGGCTCATGGACCTGATGGTTTCTCTGCGTGTTTCTACCAGAAATTTTGGAGTGAGGTAGGTGACATTACTGTTCTTAACTGCTTGGATATGCTTAATTTGGTTAGATCTATACGACCATGGAATGATACATTCATTGCATTAATTCCTAAAGTTAAGCATCCTAAGCTTATATCTGATTTCAGACCAATTAGCCTTTGTAATGTCTCATACAAAATAATTGCTAAAGTTCTGGTGAATCGCATGAAATGGGCTCGTCAGGAGATTATTTCTGAAAACCAATCTGCTTTTGTTCCTCGTAGATCAATTCATGATAATGTAATTATTGGTCATGAGTGCCTGCATACTATTAGGAATAAAAGAACAGGTCGTGTAGGGTGGATGGCTATGAAATTAGACATGAGTAAGGCCTACGATAGAGTGGAGTGGTGTTTTCTAGAAGGGCTAATGTTAAAACTTGGCTTTCACCCTCAATGGGTCCAGTTGATAATGGAATGTGTTCAGACACCTTCCTTTTCGATCTTGTTGAATGGGGTGCCTACAAGGCAATTTGTACCTCAACGAGGTCTTCGACAGGGTGATCCATTATCTCCTTACTTGTTTCTACTGGTATCTGAGGTGTTGTCATCTCTTCTGTCTGGGGCGTAGGCAAATAAATATATTTCTGGTCTGAAACCAGGGAAATTCTGCCCAGAAATTTCTCACCTTTTTTTTGCTGACGATAGTTTAATTTTTTGCAAAGCATCTTTGGAACAAGTGTGGACTCTTCGAACCATTCTGACACGATATGAGAAAGCTTCTGGTCAGATGATAAACATTGATAAGTCTGCGCTATTTTTTTCTCCTAACGTGAATCTAGATTTCCGATCTGTGATATCTAATTTGATTGGTATGCTTGTGGTGGAAAATCTTGGCCGTTATCTGGGTGTTCCTACAAAATTTACCAGGAAAAAACGAGATGATTTTCGAGACATAAAGCAACGTGTTTGGCAGACTCTTCAAGGATGGAAGCATAAATATTTTTCAGTTGATGGCAAGGAGGTATTAATTAAAAGTGTAGCTCAATCAATCCCAACGTACATCATGAGCTGTTTTAGGCTTCCAAAAACTTTATGTGATGACATGCATTACATGATGGCGAGATTCTGGTGGGGTTCTACGGAGACCAAGCGACGAATTCATTGGAAAAAGTGAGAAAAGTTATGCCTACCAAAGGAGCTCGGTGGATTAAATTTCCGTGATTTAGTGCTTTTTAATAAAGCATTGCTTGCTAAACAAGTTTGGAGATTGTTCACAAATCCAAACTTGTTGGTATCTAAGGTTATTAAAGGTCGATATGTTATGCAGGAATCCCTTTTGCAAGCCCCTCTCAAATCCAACTGCTTTGTATTTTGGAGAGGCTTTGTTTGGGCTCGGGGTCTATTGAAACGAGGAATGCGTAAGCGGATTGGCATGGCTTGTCTACATATTTTTTCAACGACCCATGGGTTCCAAAAGTGGTGACATTTAAGCCCCTTAAAGCCATTGGTGTGGAGCCTAATGATGAGGTACGGGTGTCTAAATTCATCACACCATCTCTAGGATGGAATCTTGCTAAGGTGCGTTCGATGGTGAGTGAGGACGACGCCAACATTATTGCCACCATTCCTATCAGTGCAACTAATGAAGAGGATACATGGATTTGGCATTATTGTCCTAATGGCCAATATTCAGTGAGAAGTGGTTACAAACTTGCAATGACTTTATCAAATGATCAGGAAGCAGTAAGTAGTGAAGACATGAGACATTGGTGGAAAATGTTATGGAATCTTAAAATTCAATCAAAATTGAAATTGTTCATCTGGCGAGCCTTCCATGAATGTTTACCCACAAATTATTGCTTGAGTCAGAGAGGTATGGATGTGTCACCCTTGTGTAACATATGCAGATCAACGGTGGAGACCATAGATCATGCTTTATGTGGATGTAGACGTGCCAAGCGAATATGTGATACAATATTTCCACGAGTGGATGAGGTGATCCAAGTAGCAAATAATTTTGCAGATCGAATAATATGGCTTGCTAGAAATCTCAAGCTTTGTGAATTTGAGAAAGCATGCATTACATTTTGGTCCATATGGAACGACAGGAATAGCTTCGGTCATAATATGCAAGTCATGGATTAGAGGGATAGGTGTGGATGGACTCAGGACTACTGGGCGAGAACTAGCGCAAAAGAAAATCATTGATTAATGAGTGATGCGTCAAAAACTCACACTTTACCAATACCAGTCTGTTCGGTTCAATTATTTACTGATGTAGCGATTGGATCAGATAATAGAAGGGCAAGATATGGGGCAATTATCCTTGGAGAGGATGGTTTGGTGCGTGGCGCAATGAAGTATATGGATCCCATACTTCACACACCATTGGCGGCTGAGGTAAATGTCATTATTCATGGTATTCGATTGTTGCAACGTTTGGAAGTATCCATCGCTACTGTTTTCTTAGATTCATTAGTAGCCATCAAGATGATTCGAGGTGAAATGCAAATTACATCAGAAGTACATCATTGGGTTGTCCAAATCCAGAATATGAAGCTTTCTTTTCAGGAGTTGTCATTCTCCCACATTCCTAGGGAGGCTAATAGGGGAGCAGATTATCTAGCTAGGGATGCATTAACTAGATCGCAATCAATTCTTTGGTTGGAAAATTTACCTGATTGGTTGATTTCAATGGGTAGTTTTACCCATCGCAATTGTATTCAGCACAACGTTCACTACTACAAAAATGGCTTTTAATGACGGACGGAATAAATTCACGGACCTTTTAATGACGGACGAAAAACGGACGGCCTTTTAATGTCGAACCCGCGTTTTAAAAAAAAATTGGACTTTTAATGACGGGCACTGCCCGTCATTAAAAGAAAAGTGTGTTTTTTTTTTAATTTTTAAAAATAGTACATTTTTTAAATGAATTTTCTCTCTCCTCCACCTGAACTTTCTCTCTCCCGAAAAAACCCTAACACTTTTCTCCCTTGCGTGCCTCTTTCCCCCTCTCGATCTCCCTCTCGTCTTCTCCTTCCTCTCGATCTTCCTCTCGTCTTCTCCCCCATAGAAATCTGCTTGGTGTTTCTTCGACGCTGGCGTGACCCCTCGCCCTCTGGCGGTAGCAATTCAACAGCACCTCCTCCAGCAAGCCCACGACGGTGCAACCCTCTTCGCCGATTGACGGGACCGTAAGACCACTGTTGCACGACCTCCCCCTTGCGAATCTCCTCACATCGGTGAGTTCAAAATCCATAACAGTAGGATAACTCTAGTGTGTGCACCTTCTTTGGAATTGCTTATTGCATGTCTTACTTCGACCGGAGAGTTAAATGCGTTTCTTTTTGGAATTGCTTTTTAAAACTAGTAAAGGATAGATGGATGGTGTCGAGGAAGAATTAACCTGCAAAGCAAAACCCAAATTTTGTTTTCAACGCATTATGTATACACGTTTGTGATTAAAATTCTTCGGTTCTTAAGATTTTCCTATAGAAGAATCGTCGGCAAAACTAAAGACTCCACTGTTGAGGAACTTTTAAGATGGCTTAAATTTGCATTGTTAACTTCAGTTTCTGAATTGATTGTTGTTGCTGGAACCTCCTCGCGTCCACGCACGTTTAGACAGGTTCTCTCTCTATCTGTATCTCAAGAAACACACACACGGAGTTCCCAACTGTGATGTGTTGCAACTTTTCCTTCAGTAGTTACTTCCTTAACTGCATGGTCTTGTCGTTTCTATTTACTTATTTTTGTGCACATGAGGTGTTTAATTTAGTATTATAGGTAGAAGCTGAACACAAGGGGGAGGAGGAAGAATCTGAGGAAGAATATGAACAAGAATCTGGGGATGAATCTGACGATCAGGGAGATAAGCCTAGAGTTTGTATTCAATCACCTATTTTTTAAGCTATAAGAATTCTCCATATCTTTTGTTGCTTTTTATTTTTGCTGAGCGAGACTAAATCACCTGTATTTTGTTGTCAAATTCTGCCAGTGGAAAGGCACTCAAGGTATTATTGAGATTGAAAATCCTAACTTGCTAAAGCCAAAAACCTTGAAAGCTAGAGATATCGATGTAAGTTTAATAATCATCCTCACAAATGGTTTTGTAATTTGAACATTATTATACAATAGAGGTATAATTTCGCTTCATTTTGCAGATTGGGAAAACAACTGAACTTTCAAGGCGTGAAAGGTTGTTACAAGTTCTATTTTCTTTGTTTTAAAGAATATTTAAATTTTACTTGAACTTCTATGTTTTTTATTATGGAAAAAAATGTGGCAACATATAGATTTAGGTACGCACAAAGCTGATAAAGTTCTGTTTATTTCTTTTCCAGAGAGGAAATAGAGAAACAAAAGGCTCATGAGCGATACATGAGGCTTCAAGAACAAGGGAAAACCGAACAAGCTAGGAAGGATTTAGGTAATCCTTCTCAATGATCAGTTCTCTGGTTTAAGTATGTGTTCTATGTTCTGGGAATGGAATCCTGTTTATTTTCATCTATCATCCAAGATTGGTATGTGCTTTTTCTTTTCATTCTCTCCCCGAGTTAAAAGGGAACATATAGGAATGCTCAAAATGATCTCAACAAAATTTGTATGTTAACTTGTCGATTAACCCTTTTCAGTTTACTCTGTGCCCCGGGACCAACCTTTCATAGGCAACACTTGTACTGAGACGAGCTTTGTCATGAAGGTGGTTGCAAACTTGGGGCTCTGTATTTCTGTTTATTATATAAGATCGGTTGATGGGGGCTTTATCTTTCCCAGCGATGGCGCTGCAACATACAAGGTATTCTTGCATTTTTTTCATTTCTTCTTCAAGATTGAACCATTATATTGAAGTTTCTTCGTTATCTGGTGTCAGTGCATGTATGATATATTCTACTTCTGTTATTAGTATATTAGGTACTCTTGCATTACGGAGTATAAAAGGAATATCCTTTTGTGCTTCAACATATAAAATCAGAATCAAATAATCAATAAAATTTGGCCTTTTCTTTCTCCATATATCTTAGGAACTATTTGTCTTGTCATTATTCTTGTCATTTGAAATCCGATGTTTTTGTTAAAACTGTTGGGTTTTATGCCCTAAAACTCGTAGATAGTGAATGTAAACAAATTGTATACTTGTTTCAATAAAGTGTTATTGAGTTTCTACAATAAAGTGTTATTGTTAAATATTGCACAATTTGACCCAAATCCAATAAACTAAGATCCAAGGTTGTTTACATGTGACTTGAACTAGTATGTGGGGACATACGGGGATTGGTGTTCAAGTAACAACCTAAAAGGTCTATAGTACAAGGATAATGTTGGGTACCTTATCCTGGTAACACTATGTGATACGGCCCGCTTTGTATTCGATACAGACGTATTAATCCAAGGCGTCCATGTAGGAGACATGCGAGCGGGGGTATCCTATGCAATGAGTTTGCATAAGACCGGACCACGAAATAGTAAACCACTAGATGTAACACCGTTAACTAGTTAGTTTACTGTTTCAATACGATGACCTAGGTAACTCAGTCTTAATCCTGAGTGTGTCATGAACTCCTTCTCATGAGGGATTGTCCTTTGATTAGCATGGGTGAGAGTGGCCAATACGCCGACTCAATATGCCTTCCTTTTTGGGGACAAGACCGAGTGGGAGGCTGGGGACATGACAACACAAGAAGGAATTCACTCCTTCCCACATTTAGAAGAAGTAGATGAGTGTTCCCTTAAGTGGTGACTCCGGGACTTGAACAAAGGGATCCCGCCCTCTCACTGGCCCGAGAGGGACTTTCTGTTTAATGGTTGGACCATAAACAGGTTGTTCATTAGAGGAGCACTGGTACTTAAGGAGACAGATGTAACACAAGGGTAAAACGGTAATTTGACCCAGCCGTGATTACGAACACTCGTGAAGGATTGACTTACCGTCATAGGTCTATATCCGTGGACACAGAAATGTTCTACAGTGAGAAGAGTTCAGCTGTGGGTCTTTAGTGGAATGACCCACAGTTAATGAATATTGGTTAACCTGATTAATGAGTTTAATCTATTAACCTCATATCATTGGAGCTTCTGATCTGTAGGTCCATTAGGTCCCCCTGCTAGCTCGTAAAGAGTAATTAGGAACAAATATATCTTGAGAGAATTTGAATAGTTCAAATTCATATTGGGAATTAAGTTAATTGTACGAGATACAAATTAATATAATGTATAGTGATGCATTAAAATATAAAGTTTAATTTTAGATTAAACTTTATTATATTGAGAGATTGATATATTTGAAAGAGTTCAAATATATGTCTAATTAAATATATGGTATTTAATTAGAAGATAAATTAATTAATTATGAATTAATTAATTATTCAATTTAGTTTAAATTAAATGAGATTTAATTAAACTATAGTCTATGAGAGAAATAAATATTTGAAGAAGTTCAAATATTAATATGAATTTGATTCATATTAAATTTATAGGATATAAGAGAATTTGAAGGAGTTCAAATTTTAATATGAATTTGATTCATATTATAGAATTAATTAATTGAAGGTCTCAAATTAAATATATGATATTTAATTGGGTAATTAATTAATTAACTAATAGAAGGTCTGAAATTAAATATATGATATTTAATTGGTGATTAATTAATTAAAGAATTAATTAATTGGAAATTAATCAATTATGAAAATGATTAATCACTTATGGAAGTAATTAATCATTTATGGAAATGATTTAATCACTTATGGAAGTGATCAATCATTTATGGAAAAGATTAATCAATTATGGAATTGATTGATCATGGAATTGGTTGGTTATGGAATTGATTAATTATGGAAAAGATTAAATCAATTATGAAAATAATTGATTTTAAATGAATATTTTATTCATGGCCTTTCTCCTATAAATAGAACACTAAACCTAGGGTTTAAGTACAACAACATAAGGCCACAAGAATGCACTCTTGCATTCTCTCTAGCCTCCCTCTCATATTCTCTCAACTCAGGAACTTTAGGGAGAATTTTCTCTCTAGAGTTTTTCCCATTCAAGATTAGGTAGTCCCATAACTACGTTCCTAATCTCAGAGTTATAGCGGGGAAGATCAAATGGTGGTGTTCTTCGTTGTTGCAGAACAATCAAGAATCATCCGTTGAAGTATTCAGAGTCGTCAACGGAGGTTTGCTTCTCTTTTCTTTATTATAGATTTAGATCTAAATTTTGTATGCTTAGCCTTAAGTTTCTATAGAATTTGTTCTATGTCTTAACCAATGCAATAGTATTTTTGGATAAACAAAATTAACTACGAATCGGTCCCAATTACGCTTCCGCTTTAACGGAATTGGGGAATTCCAAAATCCTTTCAATTGGTATCAGAGCCGATCGTAGATTTAATTTCGTTTCTCTAAAATTAGCATTGGTTCAATGGTGGGTATTTTAATTTCATATATGTGATATTGTTTACAAAATTGATTATTTAGGCATATTTGTTGGCATTAGATTTATACTTTTGATTAGATCAATTGTAAATGCCAAAAAGGAAAATATTTGAAGACCAAGATATGTCTTGGATTTAAATTATTGTAATTTAAATTGCTTTCAATTTCTTAGGATATACCAAATATGCCGGTCAATTTTGGTACTTTTAATTTAATTATGCATGTGATGTATGTATTAAATTAATTGATTGTTGCATAAAGTATGTCATTTAGCTTAAAATCCCACCATAGGTTAAGCATATTCGTGCATAGTTATTATTATAAATGTTATAATGTATGAAATATGTATGAATTTTATTTTCATGAGTATTTAATATAAATTGTTAAGATTAAATGGATGAAAATTGAGAAGCATTGAGCATGAAATTACTTTAGTAAATAATATAAAGAGTTATATTTATGAAAGTAATTTATATGCTTATTTATTTTCATGAGCAATTAATATAAAGTGTTATGTTAATGTATGAAAATGTGAATGCTTATTTTAATTTTCTTGGGTAATTAATTTAAGAGTTAGATTAATTGAAGAAAATTAATGTGCATCGAGCATGAAATTACTTTAGTTTAAAAATATAAAAAGTTATATTTATGAAAGTAATTTATATGCTTATTTATTTTCATGAGCTATTAATATAAAGTGTTATGTTAATGTATGAAAATTTTCTTGGGTAATTAATTTAAGAGTTAGATTAATTAAAGAAAATTAATTTGCATTGAGCATGAAATTACTTTAGTTTAAAAAATATAAGAGTTATATTTATATTAGTAATTTACATGCTTAATTTTCATGAGCTATTAATATAAGTGTTATGTTAATGTATGAAAATGGTAATGCTTAATTTTAATTTTCTTGTATAATTAATTTAAGAGTTAGGTTAATTAAAAGGAAATTAAATTGCATTGAGCATGACATTACCTTAGATTAATATAATTGTTATATTTTTGGTATGTCATGTATGCTAATGTATGGTTTTATAAATTAATTAGAATTTGATTGTTAATTTATTCACCATAGTAGCATGTTATAGGGTTAATTCATTAAAATTTATAATAGTTATAAAATTAATGAATAGAAACCGTTAACCTATAACAAAGAATTGCATGCAAACATAGGATCTTAGGATAAATGAATTAATTTTAAAATGTTTAAAATTAATTAGATCTAAGATCACATTTCTAATAGGATTAGAATTATTTTTACTTAGAATTAAAATTAGTTTTAATTGACTAAGTAGGAAAAACATTGCTATGATTATAAGGGAACTCCACCGGTAAAGTTCTGTCTAAGGTTGGGGGTATTTAAGTTGACGGTTTACGGAACACCTCCTACCTGGGAACTGACCCGAAATACCGGAGTTGAATTAATCATAGTTAAATGTTAGCATGCAAGGTCACTAGGTTTGTTAAAAGTATTTAATACACCTAGATCTTTAGAGTAAAGACCTTACATTACTGTGGTTATAAGGGAACTCTCTCGGTAAAGTTCTGTCTAAGGCTGGGGGTACTTAAGATGACGGTTTACGGAACACCTCCTACCTGGGAACTGATCCGAACCTTGAGTTGAATTAACCATAGTAATGTTGACTTGCAAAGTTGGGTTTATTAAAAGAAGTTTAATTCACCTAAAACATTGCGGTTGAATCCTTTCCATAATTGTTATAATAGGATCAGACTTAGATAGATTGACTTAGCCGAATTTTATCTAAGTTAAACAACCCTAAATTAACCTTAGGACATTTTCAGTGGGAGGAAAATTACAAAACGAGATTTAAATCAAGTTTTGCTCCTACGTCCCTATATTCACAACGTGAGGTTCATGCTCGGCTTCTAGTCGCCCTAGGAGCGGCCTCCCTTCGGAAAGTGTTTGCATGAATCAATAACAAGGTGAATGGGAAAAATGTCTAGAGTAAGTGGGAGCGGGACACGTGTCAACGTATCCCTCGGTCTCCGCCCCTAGTTCACACCGTGAGAGTCCTATGATCCGCCTGCAGGTTGTCCTGGCGCAACCATCCCTTCGGAGGGCCTGATCATAGGATTCGGAACATCGTGAACTCCTGAATGGGATAGGAACTCTTAGGCTAATTACCAACAGTTGTCTTTCCCTTCGGTAGCCTGTTGGTGCGTGCCTCTGAGATCTGAAAGTGGGAGGGTTACACTTACGGGGATGAGTTAAATGTGTTAACTAACCCTTGACCGAACAACGGTAACTAAACGCTAACGGAATATGAGTTATTCTGGTGTTAGAGTTTGGTTGAGATTGTCTCAATTCAGAGGAGGAGTAGCTGACCACCCTTCGGTGGCTGTTGTTCTAAACCTTTGAAGTACCGTTGCAAAAACTAAATCAATAGTTTTATAGGGTTTCTTTGATTGCTTATTTGTTTTTGCAGAATTTGATTGGATTATTTGTAATGAGTTAGTGCTATTAATAATACAAGTAATTTGTTACTTCAGCAATTATATAATAATTTTATGTATTGTCTTACGTCACTTTATAAATAACGGTAATACAACAAGCTTAAACGACAAATTGTGGTAAATAAGTCTAGGATTATTCTTAACTGAGGAATGTCCTCATGCCCCATATGTTTAATTCATTAAGAATTGGTCTTGGTGAATATGACATAGAACCCTGCTTAGCAAAAAGAGAACTTGTTCAAGACCGTAATTTTTATTTACCTGTCTTGAAAATGTGATTAGTGAAGAATAGTGATTCTCCCTGAATACTTGATTCAGGGGCCACAAATCACGTGTGTTCTTCTTTTAAAGGAATAAGTTCCTGGCAAGAGCTTGCTGCTTGTGTAATAACTCTCAAAGTTAGAATTAGAGAGGTTCTTTTGGCTATATCAGTGGGGAACATTAAGTTATTTTTCTCAGTGGGAGAAAATACATATTATTAGATAATGTGTATTTAATTCCTAAGATCAAAAGAAATTTGATTTCTGTGTCTTATTTGTTGGAACAATGTTACTCTTTACCTTTCTCTGCTAACGCAGTTTTTGTTTCAAGAAAGGGAGTTGACATTTGTTTAGCTTTACTGGAAAGTAACCTAAATGTTTTAAGGTTAATCAAGAGTAAAGCAGTCATGAACACTGGGTTGTTTAAGACTGCTACTACTCAATGTGAAAAGAGGCAAAGGATTTCTCCTAAAGGAAAATACCTTTCTTTGGTTTTAAGGTAGACCATATTAATCTCAATTTGAATGGGAGATTGGTCAAGAGTGAACTTCTAAGCGAGTTAGAAGATGACTCTCTACTACCTTGTAAGTCATGCCTTATGGGCAATATGACTGATAGGTCTTTTACTGGAAAAGATCTAAGAGCCAAAGAGCCCTTGGAGCTTGTACATTTGGATCCTTGTGGTTCAATATGTTAAAGCAGTGGGAGGGCATGTATAATTCATCTTTTTTTTTGGATGATTATTCAAAGGTATGAGTATCTTTACCTAATGCAACTTAAGTCTGAAGCTCTTGAGATATTCAAAGGGGCTTAGGACTGAAGTTGAAAACTTGTTAGGTGAGATGATAAAAACACTTCGATCTGATCAAAGTGTTGAGTATAGGGATTTGAGATTCCAGGACTATTTGATAGTACGTGGGATCACACCCTAAATCTCATTTAGGAGAAATGGAACCCTATTGGATATGGTTCATTCCATGTTGAGCTATGCTCAATTGTCTGACTCGTTTTGGGGTCATGCAGTGTTGACTGCATTGCATACTGCAGTAGGCAACCCCAAAGAAAACGAGAAGTGGATACTTCTTCAATTCACAAGAGAATAAAGAATTTGTATCGACAAATGCTAAATTCTCAGAAGAAGTCCACATCAAAAATCATAAACCACAAGAGTAAAGTCGGTTTAAGTAAGTTAACTAATGAAGCTACAGTAACATCCACAAGAGTTGTTGATGAGGTTGGCTGTTCAACAAGAGTTGTTGATGGATCAATGCATCTAGTCAGACACATCCATCTCAATAGTTGAGAGTGCCTCGATGTAGTGGGAGGGTTATATTATAACCTGAACGTTACATGGGCTTGATTGAAGCCTAGGTCATCATACTTGATGATGGCATTAGAGGATTCATTATCTTTTAGAAAGAAAATGAATGATGTTGACAACGATCAGAGGATTAAAGCCATGAACCTAGAAATGAAGTCTTTTGTATTTCACTTCCATCTGGGATCTTGTAGATCTGCTTGATGGGTAACACCTATTAGTTACAAGTGGATTTACGAGAGGAAACGAGACATTCATGTCTTAACCAGAAGGGTTCATACAACAAGATCAAAAGCAAAAGGGTTTGCAAGCTTAAGTGATCCATTCATGGATTGACCTAAGCATTTCGATCTTGAAATATAAGATTTGATATAGTGACCAAATCTTTTGGCTTTAATCAGAACATTGATGAGTCTTGTGTTTACAAGTGATCATCAATAGTTCAGTAGCTTACTTAGTGTTGTATATGATTGATATCCTAATCATTGGGAATGATGTAGGTTATCTTACTGACTAGTAAAAGGAGCTAGCAGCTCAATTCCAAATGAAAATTTGGGAGAAGCTGAGTTTGTTCTTGGGATCCAAATTGTTTAGGAACCGTAAGAACAAAAAGCTAGCCTTGTCTCAAGTATCTTATATCTACAAAATGTTAGTTAGATATAAGATGCAGAATTCCAATAAGGGTTCACTACCTTTTAGACATGGAATTCTTTTGTCTAAGAAAATGTTTCCTAAGACACCTCAAGAGGTTGAGGACATGAGACGAATGCCCTATGCAATAGGGATTGTCAGTAAGTATCAATCTAATCCAAGATTTGATCACTGGAAAACCGTTAAGAATATCCTCAAGCATCTTAGGAGAACGAGGAACTATATGCTCGTGTATGGGACTAAGGATTTGATCCTTACAGGATACACTGACATGGATTTTAAGACTGATAAGGATTTAAGGAAATCTACATCAGCATCTATGGTCAATCTTTACAAATGAGCTATAGTATGACATAGTTACAGTCTTGACCATATAGGCCGAAAATATAGCTACTTGTGAAGCAGCGATAGAGACTGTATGGCTTAAGAAGTTCTTGACTGATTTGGAATGTGTTCCAAATGTGAACTTGCCCATCACACTTTATAGTGATACAGTGGTGTTATGGCAAATTCAAAAGAACCTCGCAACCCAAGACAAACAGACACATTGAATTGAATGGGATTTTGCTGATTAATTCACGAAGGCTCTCTCGGCTAAAGTGTTTGAGGGTCATCTAGAAAGTCTAGGTCTACGAGTTATGTACAAAAATGAAATCTAGGGCAAGTGGGAGAAATGTAATTGGTATAGTGATACCATTATGTAATGGGTATAGTGATGCCCTAGTTTATTGTATTTGTACATTGTATATGTTTTATACATGTATTTATACACCTGCTGCTGTATAGATTATTGTACATCCCACTAAACTAGAGTTTTAGTTCAAGTGGGAGTTTGTTGGGTTTTATGCCCTAAAACTCGTAGATAGTGAATGTAAACAAATTGTATACTTGTTTCAATAAAGTGTTATTGAGTTTCTACAATAAAGTGTTATTGTTAAATATTGCACAATTTGATCCAAATCCAATAAACTAAGATCCAAGGTTGTTTACATGTGACTTGAACTAGTATGTGGGGACATACGGGGATTGGTGTTCAAGTAACAACCTAAAAGGTCTATAGTACAAGGATAATGTTGGGTACCTTATCCTGGTAACACTATGTGATACGGCCCGCTTTGTATTCGATACAGACGTATTAATCCAAGGCGTCCATGTAGGAGACATGCGAGCGGGGGTATCCTATGCAATGAGTTTGCATAAGACCGGACCACGAAATAGTAAACCACTAGATGTAACACCGTTAACTAGTTAGTTTACTGTTTCAATACGATGACCTAGGTAACTCAGTCTTAATCCTGAGTGTGTCATGAACTCCTTCTCATGAGGGATTGTCCTTTGATTAGCATGGGTGAGAGTGGCCAATACGCCGACTCAATATGCCTTCCTTTTTGGGGACAAGACCGAGTGGGAGGCTGGGGACATGACAACACAAGAAGGAATTCACTCCTTCCCACATTTAGAAGAAGTAGATGAGTGTTCCCTTAAGTGGTGACTCCGGGACTTGAACAAAGGGATCCCGCCCTCTCACTGGCCCGAGAGGGACTTTCTGTTTAATGGTTGGACCATAAACAGGTTGTTCATTAGAGGAGCACTGGTACTTAAGGAGACAGATGTAACACAAGGGTAAAACGGTAATTTGACCCAGCCGTGATTACGAACACTCGTGAAGGATTGACTTACCGTCATAGGTCTATATCCGTGGACACAGAAATGTTCTACAGTGAGAAGAGTTCAGCTGTGGGTCTTTAGTGGAATGACCCACAGTTAATGAATATTGGTTAACCTGATTAATGAGTTTAATCTATTAACCTCATATCATTGGAGCTTCTGATCTGTAGGTCCATTAGGTCCCCCTGCTAGCTCGTAAAGAGTAATTAGGAACAAATATATCTTGAGAGAATTTGAATAGTTCAAATTCATATTGGGAATTAAGTTAATTGTACGAGATACAAATTAATATAATGTATAGTGATGCATTAAAATATAAAGTTTAATTTTAGATTAAACTTTATTATATTGAGAGATTGATATATTTGAAAGAGTTCAAATATATGTCTAATTAAATATATGGTATTTAATTAGAAGATAAATTAATTAATTATGAATTAATTAATTATTCAATTTAGTTTAAATTAAATGAGATTTAATTAAACTATAGTCTATGAGAGAAATAAATATTTGAAGAAGTTCAAATATTAATATGAATTTGATTCATATTAAATTTATAGGATATAAGAGAATTTGAAGGAGTTCAAATTTTAATATGAATTTGATTCATATTATAGAATTAATTAATTGAAGGTCTCAAATTAAATATATGATATTTAATTGGGTAATTAATTAATTAACTAATAGAAGGTCTGAAATTAAATATATGATATTTAATTGGTGATTAATTAATTAAAGAATTAATTAATTGGAAATTAATCAATTATGAAAATGATTAATCACTTATGGAAGTAATTAATCATTTATGGAAATGATTTAATCACTTATGGAAGTGATCAATCATTTATGGAAAAGATTAATCAATTATGGAATTGATTGATCATGGAATTGGTTGGTTATGGAATTGATTAATTATGGAAAAGATTAAATCAATTATGAAAATAATTGATTTTAAATGAATATTTTATTCATGGCCTTTCTCCTATAAATAGAACACTAAACCTAGGGTTTAAGTACAACAACATAAGGCCACAAGAATGCACTCTTGCATTCTCTCTAGCCTCCCTCTCATATTCTCTCAACTCAGGAACTTTAGGGAGAATTTTCTCTCTAGAGTTTTTCCCATTCAAGATTAGGTAGTCCCATAACTACGTTCCTAATCTCAGAGTTATAGCGGGGAAGATCAAATGGTGGTGTTCTTCGTTGTTGCAGAACAATCAAGAATCATCCGTTGAAGTATTCAGAGTCGTCAACGGAGGTTTGCTTCTCTTTTCTTTATTATAGATTTAGATCTAAATTTTGTATGCTTAGCCTTAAGTTTCTATAGAATTTGTTCTATGTTTTAACCAATGCAATAGTATTTTTGGATAAACAAAATTAACTACGAATCGGTCCCAATTACGCTTCCGCTTTAACGGAATTGGGGAATTCCAAAATCCTTTCAAAAACCACATCAGGGTTACTTGTTCATTAGAAATATGAGGTTTTGAGTGTCAGTATTTGGATTTTTTGGCAGGTTGTGTTCACATTGATTGTGTTTCGTCCGTTCGTGGGGGATATAATTATTGGAAAAGTTAAAGAATCAGATGCAAATGGTTTGCGAAGTATGTTAATGTTTTTTTTTCAAACTTTCTTTGAGAATGTATATTTATCTAGCACATATATTTTTTTTCTTTGATCTAAGTGTCACTTAGTCTAGCACTTTTAACCTTATTTCCGATGTCAAGATCGGTTTCCTGTCAACTTTGTCAAATATTTTGTGGGTTTATTTCAGTACCAATCTAAATGTTGGTGGTTAATTGTATAAAGGGGAGTTTGTACCATATTATTCTTATAAGAACTTTAATTTGTCAAACTATACTTTACCATTTGGTTTGGTTTATGTCAGCTTGGGTCTGTGGTGAAACTAATGGAAGTTCATTCATTTGTTTATGTTGACTTCGTATGACTTGAGTATTATGACTATCCTGCAGTTATGGTAGTCATAAGTTAATTAGTTGGTTGTATTGATAAGTTTGTTTTACATTGAGTTGTTACGTTCTTGTATTTAGTTCTTTTAATAAGTTGTTATGTTCTTGTGTTTAGTTTCATTGAATTCTTATAAGTTTAGTTTCACTTGCTTTCCATTGAATTGTTGTGTTTATGAGGTTCGGTACATTGTTGCACTTAGTTTTTTCATTCAAAAAGTTTCGATGATTTGAGATAAGTGCAAAAGTTTGAGTTGTTATAAGTTTAGTTTCACTTGTTTTCCATTGAGTTTTTATGTTTATGAGGTTTGTTACATTGTTGCACTCAAGTTCATTATTTTTTATTAGTTGTTTCATTTAAAAGTATGGATGATTTGAGATAATTTCATAAGTTTTTGTTGTTAGGTTTGTTATGTGAGTTCTTGTTTCGGTTGTATCGAACGTAATTACAATTTGTTTTTCTTAGGTTCTTCAAGTTCGATGTACGAGCAAGATTACGCTGACAAGAAAGGAAGCTGCATGTACGAGAATTTTTGTTTTTCTTAAGTGTAGGTGTAGGCTTTTTAATAATAGGTGTTTAGTAATTTTGAGACTTTTAAGTGTAAGTGTTTGTATTTTATTTTTACATCAAACTTGTATGAATAAAAATTGTATGAACAATTTTGGTTCAATAGCTTATTGGAATCGATTAAGATTACTTTCTTTACTGGTTGACAAATGAACGAAATTGTATGAACATTTAATGACGGACACCTTTAACGACGGACCTTTAATGACGGACATTTGGTTCGCAAAATACCCTTTAATGACGGACTTTTCATGACGGACGGCTTTTAATGACGGGCAATGCCCGTCATTAAAGATCTAGTTGGTTGGAAAATACCCTTTAATGACGGACTTTTCATGACGGACGACTTTTAATGACGGGCATTGCCCGTCATGAAAAACGTCCGTCATTGTACCTTGTTATGACGGACAGCTTTTGATGACGAGCATTGCCCGTCATTAAAAGTCGCCCGTCATAAAAAGTTACAACGACACTCGTATAGACGACGGACGTCGTCCGTCATGAAAAGTCTTTAATGACGGGCATTGCCCGTCATTAAAAGTGATTTTTGTAGTAGTGGTTTGCTCAAATTAATGATATGATATGTTTTAGTGTCAAAAAAAAAAAAAACATGACAACTAATTTTATCATTCATTACAAATTTCTTTATATTTATGTATTTGTACTAATATAAAATTAGAAAAAATCAAAATAATTTTTTAAGATTTTATTATTTTTTTTTAATGTTTTAATATCCCTTATAGAAGTTATGGTTCGGTTTGATTTTTTATTTTTTTTTGTTTTTGTGTTTTTGAAAATAAAAAATACAACGAAAACAACGAAAACGTGTTTGGTATACCTATTTTTTAAAAAAATTTTAAAACAACTTAAAAAATGGTTTGTTTTAAAAAACGATAAAATGTTGTTTTCATTTTTTTTATTTTGTTTTCAAAATAATGAAAAGATACGATACAACCTTATAAACACTGGAGACATCATTCTTTCCAACAAACAATGTTGCATTATCTACAAACAACATTTTTCTATTTTTGATATTATTCAAATTCTCTCCAACTCCAAAGAAAAAAAAATGCAACATTTTTGTCGTGTAAATAGTGTGCATGGTTCATAGTGATGCTTTGTTTATTATTTTTATATAATCCTATCAATTGTGATGTACCCCACCACTCTTCCAAATCAAAAGTTTCGTATACAATTCTTTATTATTATTATTTTTTATAATTTCAATTCCAACAAATCTTTTTTTTTTTTTTTAAGAATCAATTCCAACAACATTGATTCCTAATATTTCTCTAAAAATGAATATAAATCTCAAGTAAATGTCTTTCGGAATTTAGATTTTTCTTTATTTTTTTCAAAGAAAATCAGTAACTAATTTAATCCAACTCACAACAAAAAGAAGAATTTCTTTTTCTTTCCCTTATCGAAAAAGACCTATTTTTCTTTCTCATATATCTTCTTTCTTTCTCATATATCTTCTTTCTTTCTCTTGTTAGTAAGGATTTTATTCTTTCTCATATAAACTGTACCCTTTGTATATCAAAAAATCAAAATATCTCTTGTAAATTACAACTTTTGTTATTAGGCTTTATTTAATTATACATCATTTACATGCATATATATGTATATGTAAATATGTAAAGCCTTCTTCATCAAGATTGTTAATAAGAATTTCATCAAACGCATATTAATCATTTCATGCATTTTCAAATTCACAACCAAACACAGTTTTCAAAATTTGAATTCAAATTTTAAGTTTTTAAATCAAACGTGTTTCAGAATAGTGGAAATAAAAAAATTGTTTTCGTTTTCTGTTGAATTTTTTATTTTCGAAAACAATTTTCCAATCACGAACAAAACGGGGCCTAAGGAATTCTTTTTCCTTGTTCTTCACTCTTTCCTGTACAGTCTTTAGCACGTGCCTTGCATAAGGTGTTTCAATTTTATTTACCATATTGGGGTGGGGGGATTCGAACCTCTGACCTTTTGGTTGAAAACACATGCCAATTACCGCTGAGCTAAGCTCGCTTTGGCATATAATTCAATATTAATTACAAATGCATTCTATTTCTTAAAGTATTTTGTTTTCTATACCCAAAGTAGCTAAGCAATGCTAGCCAACACTCAAATTGAATAATCTTGATAGCTAACAATAGTTGAGACCTAAGTTAATTTCACCTTTAAGGAAGAATGTCATAATCTATTCATGACCGGAGTTGAAAGAGAGATCTCCAATGTTATATTTTATTTTATTTTTATTTTATTTTTTTTTTGATAACAAGTGGAGGTGGGGGATTCGAACCATAGGCCTCTGGTCATTAGTACAACCTTACTACTGATTCTTGAAATATGAAATTAAAACGGAGTGTTGAAACCGAAAAACTCAAATAGCCCAAAAACCCAGCTCTAGTAACTCACATACAAGCAAGAAGTTAAGCACGCAGAGAGAGAGAGAGAAAGAACACAAGTTTTATAGTGGTTAGACAACTAGGTCTACATCTACTTTCTAATGGCTGGAGAGATATTTTATTCTTCAACAATGGTAGATACAAGAAACTTACAGACTCTGTTTCTTTTTCGGAAAACAAAGGGGAAACACACTTGTACAATAAAAGCCTCTTTACCTTATATACTCCAAAGAAAAGACTATAAGCTCAATGTACCTATTTTAATAGGCACGTGACTTTCATAAGAGAATAAAAACAAAATAACAATTATCAAACTTCAACAATTCACCCTCTTGATGTTGGTATTTTGTATATAAAACAAAGTCTCCCTTTTCAGCCATTAGGCAAGTCAAAAACTGATTAACAGATCAGCCATAATCCAGTTTCAGCAATTCGTGTAAGTGCTCCAACCTGCTTCCAATTAAAGGTTTTGTCATCATATCGGCATGATTTACAACAATGTGTATTTTTTTTATAATTTTATACCACCCTCCTGAACCACTTATCTAACATAGTGGAACTTTATATCAATATGTTTTGTTCTATTGTGGTAAGTTGGGTTCTTCATCAAAGACAATGTACTTTGACCGTCATAGTGAATCTCAACTTCACATTTTCCATTGTACATCTCAGAAACATTCCCCTTCAGCCACATAGCCTCTTTAACTGATTTGGAAAAGGCTATGTATTCGGCTTCGGTAGAAGATAAGGCAACCACAGATTGTAAGGTGGATCTCCAGCTAATAACGTTTCCAAAAAGAGTGAAAACATAACCTGTTAGAGAGAGCCTTTTATCTAAGTCTCCTGTGTAGTCGAAGTCTGCAAAGCCAACAATAGTTTCATTATGTATTTTAGACTTAGTATATAGAAGACCCTTTTTTGTTGTACCTTTTAAGTACCTTACAATCCACTTGCAAGCCTCCCAGTGTGATCGGCCAGGATTTTCCATGTATCTACCCACAATGCTCATTGAATGAGCTACGTCCGGTCTACTGCACACCATTCCATACATCAAGCTTCCAACAAGACTTGCATATGGGACTGATTTCATATCATCTAATTCATGTTTATCAATTGGAGATTGGGCCGATGACAATCTAAAATGTTGTGCAAAAGGAGTTTTAACCGTCTTGGCATTTTCCGTATGAAACTTACTGACTATCTTATCAAAATATGCAGCCGTGTAACAAGAAGAGTATCTCTGCACTGATCCCTCATGAGTTTCATGCCAAGAATTTTTCTTGCTTTCCGAAGGTCTTTCATTTCAAATACTCTACAGAGAGTTGCCTTTAGTTTTACAATTTCAAGTTTACAAGTAGATGCTATTAGAATATCATCTACATATAACAGAACAAATATATATCCATCAGTAGCGAATGTTTTCTTATAGACACAACTATCATAATTGTTTTTATGAAAACCTTCAGCTAGAATGAATGAATCAAATCTCTTATTCTACAGCCTAGGGAATTGCTTCAATCCATATATGGATTTTTGAAGGTGACAAACACAACCTTCCCTTCCAGCTTCAACAAATCTCGGTGGTTGATTCATATATATAGCCTTCTCAAGGTTTCCATACAAAAATGCAGTGGTTGCATCCATCTACTCAAGTTCAAGATCAAACTGTACCACTAAAGATAGTAAAATTCTTATTGACGTGTGTCTAACAACCAGAGAAAAAAAATTATGTATAATCCACTCCTTCCTCTTGCGTAAACCCTTTAGCAACCAATCTTGCTTTATACTTAGGTTGATCGGAGGATTTTAATCCAGGTTTTAGCATAAAAATCCACTTGCAGTCTATTACTTTCTGTCCAACAGGCTTTTAAACCAATTTCCAAGTATTGTTTTGATGTAAAGAGTTTATTTCAGATTTCATTGCATCCATCCATAGATCACTATTTTCAGACTTTATGGCTTGATTAAATGAAGTAGGTTCATTGTTGAAAATTCCAATAAAACAATTGAAAGCAAAACCAACAAAACCAATGCATGCATACCTTGTTGAAGGTCTAACCACTCGTCTTTGGCGATCTCTAGTAAGCTGATAGTCCGAGAGTTCATTCGTTTCATCAGTTGTAGACTAATTTAGCTCTTGAACACTGTCCCCCATAGCTTCTATTTCATCATGAGGTATTCCTGAGGAAGTTCCAGCTTCAAAGGTTCTTGTACTATTGGTTGTATGCAGCAATTAAATCTCAAAAGATTTAGTAAGATATGCATCTGTTTGCCTATCCTTAGACTAATTTAGTTTTCACGACATTTCCTCTTCATTGAATGTTGAAGGAATGAAATTCCCAATTCCCAGCAGAAGCATATACAAAACCATCGTAGTTTAAATTTTGTTTCTAAAATACCGATACATTGGCAAACAATATACAAAGCGATTCCATACAAAATTAGGCTAAGCATGCTACAACAATTAGATCTAATCTAATAGGAGGAATAACCTTACTTGTTGAGGACTTTCTTCTAACACAGCAAGCAATAATTCCTCGAACACCACCAAAAGGGCTTCCCCACTGAATCCCTGAGATTAGGAACGTAGTGGTGGGACTATCAATCTTGAATGGAAAGAACACCAGAGAAGAGAATAGGATCACTGTGTTCTTGGCAGAGAGAAAAACGTCAGAGGGAGAGATCTTTTCTCAGAGCGAACGTCATGTAAGTCAGAGAGAGAAGCCTTGGAATGAGGCAGGTTACACACGTAACCTATCAGATAACCATTCCCAAGTTAGGGAGTTGGTTATTATTAAAATTAATTAAATAAAATAAATTTTAATTTAATTAATTAAATAGTATTTAATTAACAATTAATTAATATATAATTAAATATCACATATTTAATTATATGTGCATTTGAATCATATTCAAATGTACACCCCTCACATAACCTATAGTTTAAATTAATTTTAATTAAATTAAATTTAATAAAATTAATCAAACTAAATAATTAATTAATTCAATGATTAATATTTAATTAACCCAACATTTGAATCATATTCAAATGTACATCTCTCTTATAACCTAGAGTTTTAATATGAATCCAATTCACATCAAAATTAATATATAGATATTAATTTAATTAAATCATATTGAACTAAATTAAATTGAACAATTAATTAATTTTATAATTAATTAAATATCACAGATATTTAATTAATTACATATTAGAATCATATTGTAATTTAATCTCTCATATACTATAGTTTAATTAAATCACATTTAAACTAAATTGAATACTTAATTAATTCATAATTAATTATTTTATTTACTAAACTCCTTCAAATATATCATTTTCTCAATTAATAAAGTTTAATCTCACATCAAACTTTCTATTATAATGTATCACCATCCATTATAATTGCATCTCATACAATTAACTTAATTTCCCATAATGAATTTGAACAATTCAAATTCTTTTCAAGATAAATTATTCCTAATTACCCTTTACGAGCTAGTAGGGGGACCTAATGGATCTACAGATCAGAAGTTCCAATGATATGAGGTTAACTGACTAAACTCATTAATCAAGTTAACCAATATTTATTAACTGTGGATCACTTTGCAAAAGACCCACAACTGCACTCTTCTCACTGTAGAATGTTTCTGTGTCCACGGATATAGACCAATACCCGTAAGTCAATCCTTCACGAGTGTTCGTAACTGCAACTAGGTCAAATTACTGTTTTACCCCTGAGTTACCTCTATCTCCTCAAGTACCAGTGATCCTCTAATGAAAACCTATTTATGGTCCAACCAATAAACAGAAAGTCCCTCTTGGGCCACTGAGAGGGCGAGATCCCTTTGTTCAAGACTCGAAGTCACCACTTAAGGGAACACTCATCTACTTCACCTAAAAGTGGGAAGGAGAGAATTCCATCTTGTGTTATTATGTTCCCAGCCTCTCACTTGGTCTTGTCTCCAAAATGGTAGGCTAATTGAGTCGGCGAATCTGGTCACTCTCACCCATACAAATCAAAGAAAAATCCCTCGTAGAAATGAGTTCATAATATACTCAAGATTGAGATCGAGTTACCTAAGTCATCACATTGAAATAGAAACCGAACTAGTTAACGGTGTTACATCTAATGGTTACTATTTTGTGGTCCGGTCTTATGCAAACTCATTGCATAGGATATTCCTGCTCGCATGTCTACTACATGAACGCTTTGGATAAATGCGTCTGTATCGAATATAAAGCGGACCGTATCACATAGTGTCACCAGGATAAGGTTACCCAACCTAATCCCTATATTATAGACCTTTTAGGTTGTTACTTGAACATTGATCCCTGTATGTCCCCACATACTTGTTCAAGTTTCATTTAAACAACCTTAGATCTTAGTTTATTGGATTTGGGTCAATTTGTGAAATTCTAAACTAAAACACACCAATACCATCTTAATTGGATAAACTTCAAGTATACAATTTACTGTTAAGACTGGTTATTTCATGTGATGACCAAGGTAACTCGATCTTAATCCTAAGCTAACTATAACTCCTATTTATTCGGGATTATCCTCTGATCTGCGTGGGTGAGAGTGGCTCGAGTTCGCCGACTCAATAAGCCTACCATTTTGGAGATAAAACCGGGTAGATAGTTGGGGACATAGTCCTGCAAGACAAAATTCACTCCTACCCGTTTTAGGGATAGTAGAGAGGTTGTTCCCTTAAGTGCTGAATGAAGGATTGGAATTCTGTAATTCCATAAAGCAGAAGCGTAATTGGGACCGATTCGTAGTTAATTTTGTTAAATCTAAAATACCAATACATTGGCAATAAACTTAGAACTATTCTAGATTTATATTAGGCTAAACATACAAAAATATTAGATATAAATCTAATTTATATAGTAACAGATTACTTACTTTCGTTGACGACTCAGATTAAATTCACCAACTGCTTGTGAAATAATCATGAACTATTGCGAACACTACCACTATGGCTACACCAGTATGACTCTGAGACTACTAGGGGCAGGAGACTAGTGGGAGCCTTCAGGAGAATTCTCTGAGAGTAGGAGAATGTATGGGATGCCTTTCACCCCAACCCAAGGGTCCTATTTATAGGAAAAGACAAAGACCTTTTCCTTATAGGAAAATGTCATGAATAAGATCTAATCAAATCTATTATCTTATTCATATCTAATTTTAATAAATAATTAATTAATTGCCCAATTAAATATCATATATTTAATCTTAGGAATTTTATTAAATTATTTACATTAATATGAATCCAATTCATATTAATTATTTGAACTCTTTCAAATATTTTCTCTCAAGAATTAATTTTGAAATTAATTCAAAATTATATTATAAAGTTTCATAAACTTTATATTTTAATATATCAATATGCATTATATGATTCTTCTAAATAAATTGAACACTTTCAATTTACAATTTATACTTAATTGTCCCAAGTCTCTTTACGAGCTACCAGTGGGACTTAATGAACCTACAGATTAGAAGCTCCAATGATGTGAGATTAATTGGTCTACCTCATTAACAAAATTAATCAATATTCGTTAACTGTGTTCATTCCACTATAGACTCACAGTTACACTCTTCTCACTGCAGACATATTTCTGTGTCCACGGATATAAACCAATAACGACTAGTTAGTCCTTCACGAGTGTCCGTAACACCAGCTGGGTCAAATTATCGTTTTACCCCTGGTTACTTCTATGTCCTTAAGTACTAGTGCTCCTCTAATGAACAACCTGTTTGTGGTCCAACTACCAAACAGAAACCCTTATCGGACCAGTGAGAGGGTAGGGCCCTTTGTTCAAGACCCAGAGTCACCACGTAAGGGAACACTCATCTGCTTCCCTAAAGTCAGGAAGGAGTGAATTCCATCTTGTGTGATTATGTTCCCAGCTCCCCACTCGGCCTTGTCACCAAAATGGTAGGCTTATTGAGTCGGCGTACTGGCCACTCTCACCCACACAAATCAAAGGACAATCCCTCGTGAACAGGAGTCCATAGTCCACTCAGGATTCAGACTGAGTTGCCTAGGTCATCCTAGTGAAATAGAAACCTAACTAGTTAATGGTGTTACAACTAGCGGTTACTATTTCGCGGTCCGGTCTTATGCAAACTCATTGCATAGGATACCCCCACTCGCATGTCCCCTACACGAACGCGTTGGATCATTGCGTTTGTATCAAATACAAAGTGGGTCGTATCCATAGGTTCGCCAGGATAAGATACCCAGACTTATCCCTATACTATAGACCATTCAGGCTGTTTCTTGAACATTGATCCCTGTATGTCTCCACATACAGTTCAAAACTCATCCCTCAGCCTTTGATGTTTAGTTTATTGGATTAGGGTTATTTAGGCAAGATGTACATAATATAGACAATAACTCTTTATTGAAAAAAAACATCAAACAATACTTTATTTATGTTCGGTCAATTGTTACATTTACTATCTACGAGTTTTAGGGCATAAAACCCAACAAACTCCCACTTGAACTAAAACTCTAGTCAATGGGAAGTAAATGCAATAATCTAAAGCTGGGAATGTAATATACATTGTATATTACATGAAAAGTAAATATAGAAGTAATACAATAAACTAGGGCATCCTTATACCCATTACACATCTCCCACTTGCCCTAGATTATACAACATACATATCTCGTAGACCTAGACCTTCTAGATGACCCACAAACACTTTAGCCAAGAGAGCATTCGTAAATGGATCAGCTATATTGTGCTCCGTAGCGATCTTGGTGACGATCACATCTCCTCGTTGCACAATCTCCCTTATCAGGTAATACTTCCTCTCTATGTGTTTTCCTCATTTATGCATGGCTGCGAGGTTCTCTAGAATTGGCTACAGCCCCACTGTTATCACAGTATAATGTTATGGGTAAGTCCATATTTGGAACAACTTGCAAATCTGTCAAGAACTTCCTGAGCCAAACTGCTTCCTTAGCTGCTTCACAAGCAGCAACATACTCAGCCTCCATGGTTGAGTCTGCTATGCATCCTTGCTTGATGCTTCGCCAAACTATAGCTCCCCCGTTAAAGGTGAACACTGACCCTGACGTGGATTTCCTAGAATCCTTGTCAGATTGAAAGTCAGAGTCGGTGTATTCTGTAAGGATCAAATCCTTAGCCCCATACACCAACATGTAGTTCCTCGTTCTCCAAAGATACTTGAGGATATTCTTAACCGCTACCCAGTGGTCTAACCTTGGATTGGACTAATACCTACTGACTATTCCCACTGCATAACATATGTCAGGCCTAGTGCAAAGCATAGCATACATTAAGCTGCCCACAGCTGAGGCGTAGGGAATGTGTCTCAGATCGTTAACTTCTTGAGGTGTCTTCGTACATTGTTCCTTGGACAGATGAACCCCATGTCTAAAAGGTAATAAATCTTTGTTGGAGTTCTGCATCGAATATCGAGACAACATCTTGTTGATATATGTTGCATTGAGACAATGCTAACGTTTTGTTCTTACGATCCCGAATGATTTGGATCCCAAGAACATATTGTGCCTCTCCCAAATCTTTCATTTGGAATTGGGCCGCTAGCCAGTTCTTAACGTCAATAAGGTATCCTACATCATTCTCAATGAGTAGGATATCGTCCACATAAAGTACTAGAAAAGCTACTTTGTTCTTGTTGATGTTCTTGTTGACTTTCTTGTATACACAAGGTTCATCAACATTTTGGTCAAAACCAAATGATTTGATTGCAGTATCAAATCTAATGTTCCAAGATCTAGACACCTGTTTCAACCCATAAATGGATCGATTCAGTTTGCAAACTTTTTACTCCTGGCCTTGGGCTATGAACCCTTCGGGCTGAGACATGAAGATATTCTCTCTAAGATTACCATTCAAAAAGGCAGGCTTGATGTCCATTTTCCATATTTCATAGTCATAATATGTGGCTATGGACAAGAGAATTCTTATAGACTTTAACATAGCAACAGGAGAAAAAGTTTCCTCATAGTCAACCCCTTCTCTTTGGGTGTAACCCTTTGCTACTAGTCTAGCTTTGAAGGTTTGTACCTTCCCAGCTGCGTCTCTCTTTCTCTTATAGATCCATTTGCACCCTATGGGTTTTACCCCTTCAGGTAGATCTACAAGTTCCCATATAGAATTGGAGTACATTGACTCCATTTCAAGGTCCATGGCTTTGACCCATTGGTCATTGTCTACATCATTCATTGCCTGTCGATAAGACAATGGATCCTCAATGCCATCATCTGGTATAACGACCAGTGTTTCAGTTAAACCCAAGTAGCAGTCAGTTAAACCCAACGTTTGAGAAGGATGAGACAGACCTGAAGAACTAGCCCGTCCATCAACTCTTGTTGAAGGTCCAGCTTCATCAACAACTCTTGTTGATTCTTCAGTAGCTTCTTCTAATACTAACTTACTACGTGGTTTATGATCCCTCATGTGGTCTTCCTCTAAGAAAGTAGCATTTGTCAATACAAACACCTTATTTTCTTGTGGGTCGTAGAAAAGATCACCTATCGTTTCTTTTGGGTATCCAACAAATTGGCACAGCCTTGAACGAGGTTCCAGTTTCTTAGGATTTGTCACAAGCACGTGTGCTGGACAACCCCAGATACGGAAGTGTCGTAAACTAGGTTTACGCCCTCTCCATAGCTCGAAAGGTGTTTCAGAAACACTCTTCGAGGGAACATTGTTCAGGATGTGTACTGCAGTCTCTACTACATACCCCCAAAACGAGTAGGCAACTGAGCATAGCTCATCATTGAGCGAACCATGTCTAACAGGGTTCTATTTCTCCTTTCCGATACACCATTCTGCCGAGGTGTACCAGGGGCTTAGAGTTGAGACTGGATTCCATGTTCTATCATGTAGTCTTGGAATCTCAAGTCCATATACTCTCCACCTCGATCAGATCGAAGTGTCTTAATTGTTTTACCTAACAGGTTTTCTACTTCGGCCCTAAACTCCTTGAACTTTTCAAGGGCCTCAGACTTGTGTCCCATTAGGTATAAGTAACCATACCTCAAATAGTCATCTATAAATGAGATGAAGTATCCGTACCCTCCTCGAGTCTTTACATTCATCGGACCACAGAGATCCGAATGAATTAACTCTAAGGGTTCTTTGGCCCTATTACCTTTTCTAGTAAAAAGTCTTTTGGTCATTTTTCCCTCAAGACATGATTTACATGGAGGTATTGAAATATCTTCTAACTCATTTAGAAGTCCATTCTTTACTAGACGTTCGATCCTGTCGATGTTTATATGACCAAGTCTTAAGTGCCAAAGATAGGTATTGTTGCTACTAGGAGAAATACGTCGCCTTTTTCTTTGAGTAGTAGCAGTCTTAAACAATTCGGTGTTCATGATTGCTTTACTCTCGATTGTTCTTAAAACATATAAATTATTTTCCAGCTTTGCTGAACAAATATGAACTCCCTTTCTTGAAATGAATGATTCATTTACTGAGAAACATATGGAGTAATCTTGTTCGAGCATACAAGATATAGAAATCAAATTCCTTTTGATCTTTGGAACAACATACATATTATCCAATAATATGTATTTATTCTTACTGAAAAATAATTTGATGTTCCCCACTGCAATAGCTGAGACGATCTCTCTTGTTCGTACTTTGAGAGTCATCTCACCAACTTCAAGCTGTTGCCATGAACTCATTCCTTTAAAGGAAGAACAAACATAGTTGGTGGCCCCTGAATCTAGTATCCAGGCAGAATCATCATTCTCCACTAAGCATGTTTCTAAGACAAGTAAATCATATTTACAGTCTCTGAAAATATTCCTTTTTGCTAGGCAGTGTTTTGTGTCATATTCATTATGAACATTTCTTAATGAATTAGAAATTGGGGAATGGGAACATTCCTCAGTTAAGGCTAATCTTAGATCATCTATAACCGGAATCGTATTCAGGTTAGATCGCCATGTTGAGTAAGTTTGTTCGATTAATTTGTCATCATTAAGCAGTGAGATAATAGAGGAAGACATTACTGAAATTAAATTAACAACGACCGTATTAGTTATCTTTGCCTTAACCCATCACACAAGCAAACAATTACATACAATCCAATCAATTTAGCAAACCAAGCAATCATAGAACTCTAAGACTATTGATTTAGTTTTGCAACAATGTTTCAGAGGTTTAGAGCAACAGTCATCGAAGGGTGATCAACTACTCCTCCTTTGAAATGAGAAACTTCTCAGCTAATTCTAATTCTGGAATAACTCATATTCCTATAGACATTAGCCAACGTTATTCGGTCAAGGATTTGTTAAACACACTTAACTCATCCTCGTAAGTGTAACCCTCCTACTTTTAGATCCTAGAGGTGTGCACCAACAGGCTACTGAAGGGTGATACAACTGTTGGTGATTAACCTAAGTTACCCTATCCTTTTCAGGAGTTCACGGTGTTCCGAATCCTATGATCAGGCCCTCCGAAGGGATGATCGCTCCAAGACGACACGCAGGCAGATCATAAGAATCTCACGGTGTGACCTAGGGTTGGAGACCGAGGGATACGTTGACACGTATCCCGCTCCCACTTACTATAGACACTTTCCCCATTCACCCTGATATTAACCCATGCAAACATTTTTCGAAGGGAGGCCGTGCCCAGGGCGACACGAAGTCGAGCATGAATCTCACGCTGTATATATAGGGACGTAGGAGCAAAACTTGATCTCGTTTTGTAATTTTTCTTCCACTAAAATGTCCTACCATATGGTTTAAGGGTTATTTAATTTAGATAAATTCGGCTAAGTCAATCTATCTAAATCTAATCTCACTATAACTTTTATGATGAGAATTTTACTGTAATGTTTTAGGTGAATTAAACTCTTTTAACAGACATAGCAACATCGCATGCTAACATGACTATGGTTATTTCAACTCAGGTTCCAGGTCTGTTCTTAGGTAGTAGGTGTTCCATAAACCGTCGTCTTAAGTATCTCCAGCCTTAGACAGAACTTCACCGGGAGAGTTCCCTTTTAACCATAGCAATGTAAAGTCTTTACTCTAAAGATCTAGGTGAATTAAACTCTTTTAATTGACCTAGCGACATTGTATGTTAACATAACTGTGGTTATTTCAACTCAGGTTTCGGGTCAATTCCCAGGTAGAAGGTGTTCTGTAAACCGTCATCTTAAGTACCTCTAGCCTTAAAGAAAATTTCATCGGGAGAGTTCCCTTTTAACCATAGCAATGTAAAGTCTTTACTCTAAAGATCTAGGTGAATTAAACTCTTATAATTGACCTAGCGACATTGCATGTTAACATTAAACTATGATTAATTCAAGTAAGATATTCCGGGTCAATTTCCCAAGTAGGAGGTGTTCCATAAACCGTCATCTTAAGTACCTCCAGCCTTAGACAGAACTTAACCGGTAGAGTTCCCTTATAACCATAGCAATGTAAAATCTTTACTCTAAAGATCTAGGTGAATTAAACTCTTTTAATTGACCTAGCGACATTGCATGCTAACATAATTGTGGTTAATTCAACTCAAGTTCCAGGTCAGTGCCTATGTAGGGGGGTTTCCGTAAACCGTCATCTTAAGTACCTCCAGCCTTAGACAGAACTTCACCGGTAGAGTTCCCTTATAACCAATAGTTATGATTGTCCTACTTAGTCATATTAAAACTATTTTAAAACTAAGCAAGACTTAATTCTAATCCTATTAGAATTAACATGATCTTAGGTTTAATTAATTTTAAACATTTTTAAATTAATTCATTTACCTATGATCCTATGTTTGCATGCAATCTTTATTATAGGTTGACGGTTTCTAATAATTACTTTTATAACTCTTATAAATTTTAATGATTATCCCTATAATAAACTTTATATGGTTTAATTAATTAACAATCAAATTCAAATTAATCAATAAACCATAACATTTGCATTTCACGACTTAATATAACAATTATATTAAACTATGGAGGTGTCATGCTTAATGCAAATTGATTTTCATATTTTATTAATATAACTCTTTATATCATGCAAATCATGAAAATCACCCAAGCATCCGTAAGACATTAAATTAAATATAACTCTTTATATTTAAGCTATGTAATGTCATGCCACATGCTTATTGTATTTCATATATTTAACATAACCATTATATTAAATTACTCATGAAATTTATCCATCATGCATTAATATCATACATTATAACATTTATAATATATTAAAATGCATGATCATGCTTAACCTAAGGTGGGATTTAATCTAAATGACATCCACAAAGCATTTAAATAGCAAATGAACCGATAAATTGGCCCCTAGGATAAAATAAAGCAATAAATTACATTAATTTAGCATAATTTTATCCTAATAAGTCTTCTGCCGCTCCAGAACTGGACCAAAACGACACGAACCGACCCGAACCATCTCGAACCGGCCTCCAAAAAACTCGAACCAAGCCATTCAGCACGAATCGGAGCCAACCCCTTGAACTGGACTGAACTGAACCATCTTAACCACTTGAAAACCCTAGCGCCGCCCTTGGAACTCGATACAGCGTTGAGATGTCGTCGCGTTTCGCGTATTGCTGGGATTTTGAGACAGCGTCTCGACGATGTTGCGTCTGGAGGAGAAATCTGGAGAACTTCGCGGTTGTTCTTCCGTTTTTTGGCTAAATTTGGTCTTGATCTTCATCGATTTTTTAGCCTAATCTAGACCCGGACTTACAATTGACTCGAATTTACATATAATTGCCCAAAAACACAAGTACCCTTACAATTTTGATCATATCAAAGCAGTAAACTCTAAGGCCAAATTTATCGAAAACATTCATTCGCAAAATTACATCCACCATGCAATTAATCCCACCGAACCAATGCAAATTTTAGAAAAACAAGATTAGATCTCCGATCGGCTCTGATACCAATTTAAGGGATTGGAATTCCATAATTCCGTAAAGCGGAAGCGTAATTGGGACCGATTCGTAGTTAATTTTGTTAAATCTAAAATAACAATACATTGACAATAAACTTAGAACTATTCTAGATTTATATTAAGGCTAAACATACAAAAATATTAAATCTAAATCTAATTTATATACTAACAAATTACTTACTCTCGTTGATGACTCAGATTAAATTCACCAACTGCTTGTGAAATAATAACGAACTATTGCGAACACTACCACTATGGCTACACCAGTATGACTCTGAGACTACTAGAGGCAAGAGATTGGTGGGAGCCTTCAGGAGAATTCTCTGAGAGTAGGAGAATGTATGGGATGCCTTTCACCCCACCCCAGGGGTCATATTTATAGGAAAAGATCATGAATAAGATCTAATCAAATCTATTATCTTATTGATATCTAATTTTAATAAATAAATAATTAATTCCATAATTAATTAATTGTCTAATTAAATATCATATATTTAATCTTAGGGATTTTATTAAATTATTTATATTAATATGAATCCAATTCATATTAATTATGGATTCATATTAATTATTTGAACTCTTTCAAATATTTTCTTTCAAGAATTAATTTTGAAATTAATTCAAAATTATATTATAAAGTTTCATAAACTTTATATTATAAAGTATCAATATACATTATATGATTCTCCTAAATAAATTGAACACTTTCAATTTACAACTTATACTTAATTGTCTCAAGTCTCTTTACGAGCTACCAGTGGGACCTAATGGACCTGCAGATTAGAAGCTCCAATGATGTGAGATTAATTGGTCTACCTCATTAACCAAATTAATCAATATTCGTTAACTGTGTTCATTCCACTGTAGACTCACAGTTGCACTCTTCTCACTGCAGACATATTTCTGTGTCCACGGATATAGACCAATAACGACTAGTTAGTCCTTCACGAGTGTCCGTAACACCAGCTGGGTCAAATTACCGTTTTACCCCTGGGTTACTTCTATGTCCTTAAGTACCAGTGCTCCTCTAATGAACAACCTGTTGTGGTCCAACCACCAAACAGAAACCCCTCTCGGGCCAGTGAGAGGGTAGGGCCCTTTGTTCAAGACCCGGAGTCACCACTTAAGGGAACACTCATCTACTTCCCTAAAGTCGGGAAGAAGTGAATTCCATCTTGTGTGATTATGTTCCCAGCTCCCCACTTGGTCTTGTCCCCAAAATGGTAGGCTTATTGAGTCGGCGTACTGGCCACTCTCACCCATACAAATCAAAGGACAATCCCTCGTGAACAGGAGTCCATAGTCCACTCAGGATTCAAACTAAGTTTCCTAGGTCATCCTAGTGGAATAGAAACCTAACTAGTTAACGATGTGACAGCTAGCGGTTACTATTTCACGATCCGGTCTTATGCAAATTCATTGCATAGGATACCCCCACTCGCATGTCCCCTACACGAACGCGTTGGATCATTGCGTTTGTATCAAATATAAAGTGGGTCGTATCCATAGTGTCGCCAGGATAAGGTACCCAACCTTATCCCTATACTATAGACCCTTCAGGCTGTTTCTTGGACATTGATCCCCGTATGTCTCCACATACAGTTCAAGACTCATCCCTTAGCCTTGGATGTTTAGTTTATTGGATTAGGGTTATTTAGGCAAGATGTACATAATATAGACAATAACTCTTTATTAAAAAATAAACATCAAAGAATACTTTATTTATGTTCGATCAATTGTTACATTTACTATCTACGAGTTTTAGGGCATAAAACCCAACACTGAATCCAGGTCTTGAACAAGGGGCCTCACTCTCTCACTGTCCCGATAGGGACTCTGTTTGATGGTTGGACCATAAACCAATTGTTCATTAGAGGATTAGTGAGACTTAAGGAACAATAGGTAACTTCAGGGGTAAAACAGACTTTTGATCCAGTTGTAGTTACAAACAACCTGTGAATGATCGACTTACTAATCATGGTTATATCGAGTGGACGAAAATATATCTACAGTGAGGAGAGTGCAGGTACTGAACTATAGTGGAGTGTCCTGGTAGTTAACGAATGTTGGTGAACCAAGTTAAAGAGTTTAGCCGATTAATCTTGAATCATTGGAGCTCATGATTTGTAGGTCCATTAGGTCCCCCTGCTAGCTCATATCAGACTAAACCTTAGAACAACGTGATAAAAGAATTTGAATCGATCAAATTCGGTCTAGGGAGTTAACGTTAGTTATATACGATATACTTAACGTATAGTAGTTTAATTATGAATTAAACCATAGAGAGATGGAAATATTTAAATATGATTTAAATATTGCACATATGAATAGGGATTAATATTGGCAAAATCAGTTTTTGAGAGAAGTCAGGATTAGTGCAAATTATTAATTTGATATTTGATATTAAATTAATATAATTAATTAAATTGTTTAATTAATCATTTAAAATTAATTATTTGAATTAATTTTATTTAAAATTAAATTAATAAATTCATTTTTTTGAATTTAAGAAATTCAAAATTAAAATGTAATTTTTGGAGGTGAAGTGACTAAACCCATGATTAAACTCCATCTTGACACCTAAATTAATCCTAATTTGGTGTCAATTTGTCCTTGCCTTTTGATGCATATTTTTCCTTTTAAATAGAGGATTGAAATTTGAGAAAATTAGGCTGAACATTACTGTTATGCTTCTAGAATTTCTCACCAATTTTGTCTCAAAAACCAAAGAACACAAACTCTCTCAAACCTCCCTTCCCTAAAATCACTATAACAAACGGTTCCCACAAGTCGTTCTAAGGCTGGAGAATAGCGTGGAAGACTCTAGCGGTAGTCCACGTGGAGTTCGTGATAAAAAAACAACCAACGACTTGATTCAATTTGGAGCTACATTAAGGTTGGTACCACTGCCTCTGTTTTTCAATTATTGAACAAATATGCTTAGATCCTAAAATTGATGTTGTGAGAGTGCCTAAGATCCTAATTGCTTCCAGATGAGTGATATTCACTCTTTCATGCACAACCAAAAACTCGAAGATGTTTAAGATTTGGCAGCTTACCAGTCCACATTTCCTGTGGTGTTTTAAAATTTAGTGCAAATGATGGACTTCTATTTATTATATATGCAGCGATATTCACAGCTTCTCCCCAAAATACTCTAGGTAGCCTTGAGTTTGATAACATACACCTTACTTTCTCCAAAATAGTCCTGTTAAAATATTCAGCAAGACCGTTTTGTTGAGGAGTTCCAACTGGTGTTAAGTGTCTAGTAATACCAGAAGATTTACACAAATTGTTAAACCTTTCATTCAAGTACTCTAGTCCATTATCTGTTCTAAGAAATTTTATCTTCCCCCTCTATTCTATTTTCAATAAGGGCCTTCCATTCTAAGAAACGATCAAAGATCTCATCTTTACTTTTGAGCATGAAAACCCAAAGTTTCCTAGAAAAATCGTCAATGAAGGTTAGGAAGTACCTTGCCCCTCCATGTGTAGTGATTCTAGTTAGCCCCCAAAGATCGGAATGTATATAGTCCAATCTTTCCTTAGTTACACTAGTGATTGCTTTAAAACTAGTTCTTGAGGCCTTCCCCAATACACAAAATTCACAAAATGATAGGCTTGTTGGTTTCTTCTTTCCAATTAATCCTTGTTTAAACAAACATTCAAGCCCTTTTTTCACTAATGTGAGCTAGCCTCTTATGCTACAGGAGAGTGTTTTTCGAGGCTTCAGTGCTAATCATGTTCATTTCCCCTGTTACTGTCTTTGCTTGTAAAACATATAGTCCATCTTTCAATTTTCCGGATAGTTTCAAGGTTCTTTCTTTGTTCACATTCAAAACTCCACTCTCTGATGTTGATAACGCGCATAACGAGCTATTTTTCCCTATGTTTATTTGCTATTCTTTGAGTTTGAATGAGCCAAAATTATGCACTTTAATGTTTATTTTGTAGGAAATGCATTCTTGGAGGAATTGATGAATGAGGAAGTTGATCGAGTGTTCGGGACGCAAAAAGTGGCAAAGGAAGTGGAGAAGAATCGAGCCGAGACCTACAGCAGCCATTTGATCTGAGAGACCAGCGTCGAGACGCTGTCCTTAGGGCGTCAAAATGTTGCTGCAGCAAGCCTCCCAAGCCATTTTTCCCTAGGGCATAGCGTCGAGACACTATGCCAAGAGCGTCTTAATGCTGTGATGTTTTCCTTATTAATTATGCGCGGCAAAAGGGTAGAGTCGAGACACTGTCCCTAGCGTCTCGACGCTACCCATATTTTTTCTATAAAAGGAATATGATTTGCTATGGCCAAAGGGAGTTCATTTGGGGGAGTTTTAGGCCTAATTCTGACAAGGGACCTTTGGTGGGAGCTGAAGCAAGTAAAAGGAGCGGGATTCAAGGCGAGAGCTCGTGTAGATCATGACAGGAACATGCGGTGTCGACAGATTCGAGTTTTGCCCTTTCTTTCCCTTATCTCTTGTAGTTTTTATGGCTTTTCCTTCAAGTTATGTTTGTAGTTCCATGACTATGTGTTGTGAAACTCCCAAGAAATGTATCTAACAACCTTGCTGAAAAACAAGACCTTTAGATCTCAAATCTGAAAACCCCAAAACCGATTTGAAAATCAACCCAAGGAAAGTAAAAACCGGATTACCTTGTCGATCAAATATCTCAAGGCAAGAAACTTGCTTGAGATTCGAATCACTCCACAAGCATGATTGATCAAGTCAAGCTTGAATGATTCTAAGCATGCAACCTAAACTACATAGAATTGCAAAGAAACTTAGCTCTAAGGCTAAAGGAAAAGCTCAAAGGCTCTTTTTACTACATTTCCATGTCTTCTTTTACAATGGAATTACATGGCATTATATAGCCTTAAAATTGAAACCCTAGACCTTCCATGAGGTATATCAAGAGTTGTAACATTCCATCTTTATGACAATAATCAGCCATTAAGTAAATGTAACCTAAAACATTGATAACAAAACTTAAAACTGAAAATTACATAGAAACACCCTTAAATCCGAGAATTGAAAATCCCATCAACAAACTATGTCTTGTAACCTCCCAAAGTATAAATGAAGCCTCACTTGAAGTATCTTGAAGTTCATGTTCCATAAATGACTCTTTGAATTGTCTTCAATGAAGCTTGAGTGCATTTAATGAATCTCCATTTTGAAGCTTTTCTTTAGTTTTGGATAGTATGGTAGGATTCATATCATCCTCCCCTTCTTCAAGAGAATTCGTCCTCGAATTTTATTTTATGAATCATTGCTGCAAAAACACTTTAAGAAAACACAAAGAACCTCACAACACTCTCTTACGTTGTTCACACTCATGGAAATTTGGGCCACTTGTGTTTGCACTCATTTTCACAAATCACTCGGTATGAACTCGCATTCTCATCTCTCAATATTGGAAGTGGAAAAGCCAAGATAATTTGCAATTCTTGTAATTGAAAGCATATATCAAACAAAGCTAAACCTCTAAGAAGGATTCCAAATTAAAATTATGAAATGAGAGAAATAAATGGACAGAATGTGAGAATATGGAGGATGGAATTCTGTTAATATTGAATACAAGTGTATGGTGCTGAAGCCTCACTTGAGAACTCCCAGGAAATGTATCTAACAACCTTGCTGAAAAACAAGACCTTTAGATCTCAAATCTGAAAACCCCAAAACCGATTTGAAAATCAACCCAAGGAAAGTAAAAACCGGATTACCTTGTCGATCAAATATCTCAAGGCAAGAAACTTGCTTGAGATTCGAATCACTCCACAAGCATGATTGATCAAGTCAAGCTTGAATGATTCTCAACATGCAATCTAAACTATATAGAATTGCAAAGAAACTTAGCTCTAGGCTAAAGGAAAAGCTCAAAGGCTCTTTTTACTAAATTTCCCAGTCTTCTTTTACAATGGAATTACATGGCATTATATAGCCTTAAAATTGAAACCCTAGACCTTCCATGAGGTATATCAAGAGTTGTAACATTCCATCTTTATGACAATAATCAGCCATTAAGTAAATGTAACCTAAAACATTGATAACAAAACTTAAAACTGAAAATTACATAGAAACACCCTTAAATCCGAGAATTGAAAATCCCATCAACAAACTATGTCTTGTAACCTCCCAAAGTATAAATGAAGCCTCACTTGAAGTATCTTGAAGTTCATGTTCCATAAATGACACTTTGAATTGTCTTCAATGAAGCTTGAGTGCATTTAATGAATCTCCATTTTGAAGCTTTTCTTTAGTTTTGGATAGTATGGTAGGATTCATATCACTATGAGTAGCTAGCTTGATTGTCTTAGGGATTGATGTAGTCTCTTGTGTGTGTGGATTGATTTATGGTTATGGTTGTGCTTTAATCTTATTTATGCAATTATTGACTTAATGCTTTTAATCTACCAGCCATAGATTAAATGTTATTGTTCCGAATCTTGCTCGGGAGAAGGGGTTTGGATTAGAACTTAATTGCATGACTAAAGTAATTCTAAGACTGAGAGGTTTAGGATAGCTTTAGAAGTTGTAAAAAGGACTAGACTTAGGGCCTTGCATGTAATTGAATCTAGATAGGAATATTGGGTTCTTTTGTATGCTTGAGAATCGATTATGCTCGGGAGAGATAATTGTGAATGTAGTTTCCTTGACTTATAAAATTATTGCACATTAAAACCATGTTCCATGAATTAATCTTAAATCTCAATTGATGAAATCAATTCCCTAAGAACTTTTCCAATTGAATTTTCACTCTTTAAATTGCATTAGTTTTGATTCAAATTTCTCATCACCTTTCTTACTCTAAATAAAATTGGACAAGAGTATTTGTGGTAATTAATTAGCTAGAAAACCAATCCAGAGGACAACACTCGTTTATCACGAAAAACACTATATTAAAACTTGACCCGTACACTTACGGTAGTGAATTTTGCACATCAGATGTGTAGGTATAACCAGCTTTATCAAGAGTTCCAAGGGAGATTAAATTCCTCTTCAAATTTGGCACAAATCTCATTGGGCTTAAGATTTTTAAAGTTCCATCATCTAGTCTCAAGTTAACAGTGCCAATGCCTTTTATCATATACTGTTGTTTATTTCCCATGCACACCTTGCCTCCTTCAAATTCACTAATTTATGAAAAATAGTGTTTCAAAGGTGTCATGTGGAAGGTACAACCCGAGTCAAGAATCCATTCTTCAAGACAATCCTTCACATCTACCATTAAAACTTCTGCTGATTCATAACCATCTAACAAATTTTCAGATTTCTTCTTTTTCTTTTGCAGCCTACTTGTTTGCTTTTCTTTTCAGCTGAGGATAGTCCCATTTAAAGTGACCATCCTTGTGACAATAATTGCACTTATTATTGTCAATATCACTACTTTTTCCCTGCTGCGATTTTCCATGTTGCCTTGATTCTCTTTGATAAGAAATTTGCCTCTTGTTCTGAGAGTTCTTACTACGGTAGTGTGAATTTTTCCCTTCTAAGATTGATTGTGCCTCTGTTTATCTTTCACAAATAGTGCCTCAGACTCTTTCTTTTCAAGTTTCACTTCAAGTTCTTCAGTCCTTAATGAATTAAGAACTAGGTCTAATGTCCAAGCATCTCTCCCATATTTGATTGTTTCTTTTACATCTCTGTAAGATTTAGAAGTGAGTTAAGTAGGATTACAACCCGGTCTTCTCCTTTAACTTCCTCACCGGAGTTAGCCAACTAAGTACATATTGTGTTAAAATCATTCAAGTTCTTATCATGATTCTTAGGCAGATCCATCTTGAATCGGAATAATCAGTCCTTGAGATAAATCTTGTTAGAAACTGTTTTTGGCATATATAACTCTTCTAATTTTTCCCATAAGTCAATAACTTTTTCGACTTTACTAACTCTTCAGACTACATTATCATAAAGGTGCAAGATAATGGAACTATATGCAATCTCATGCATTGCTTCTTTTTCATCTTCAGTCAAGTTCACAGGAAGCTTACCTGGATCGAGTAACGCTTTGGCAACTTTCTGCTGGACCAAGAGAGCCTTCATTTTCTGCCTCCATAGCCCAAAGTCGCCTCTCCCATCAAAACATTCTGATTCAAATTTCACATCCATTCTTTGAAGATTTTAAAGAAACCTTCTCAATTTCCAGATGAAGGTTTCGCAATCAATCCACACACTAAAGTAAGAAAACAGGCAGTACTAAGCTGGATTTGAGAAGAGTAGCTCGCAATCTTGAATCTCCTTTACGAAGCTTTGATACCAATTTTTGAAACCGAAAAACTCAAATAGCCCAAAAAACCAACTCTAGTAACTCACATACAAGCAAAAAGTTAAGCATGCAGAGAGAGAGAAATAACACAAGTTTTATAATGGTTCGACAACTAGGTCTACATCCACTTTCTAATGGCTGGAGAGATATTTTATTCTTCAACAATGGTAGATACAAGAAACTTACAGACTCTGTTTCTTTTTCAGAATACAAAGGGGAAACACACTCTATATAGTAAAAGCCGCCCCTTTGCCTTATATACTCTAAGGATAAGATTATAAGCTGAATATATCTATTTTAATAGGCACGTGACTTTCAGAAGAGGATAAAAACAGAATAACAATTATCAAAACTTCAACTCGGAGTTTAAAGTTGATAATGAAAAAAGTGGTGAAAGAAACCCCATTTTTATAGTTAAAGATGTTAGAAAAGTTGTAAAAACGTTTGAAAATACTAATCACTAAAATTTTATAATTAAAAGTTGAAAAAACAAAAGCTGAGTCTTAAATATTTTGGAAAATGAAAAGACATAAAGAAAATTATACATCAAATATACATTTATTATCACTTTTAATATTGAAGTTGCTACTTAAAATGGGAGGGGGGGGGGGGGGAGTTTGTGATAAGTTCCCATTATTATTATTTGTTTTATACCAACTGTAACACCTTAGGTTTTAACATTGTCTAGCCTAGCAACATTACTACAACTCTAAGCCACTTACAACCGAGTGCACCAAAAATTTCGATAGCATAATGGCGTAAAACTGACTATCCCATTTTTTTCACCTACTAAACATTAACAACGCTTCTATATTATTTAACTAACTTCACCAAACTTCAATTCACAAATTCCACAACCTATCCAGTATACAAGTCAGGTCTCGTAGTATCAATTAACAAATACTCATAAGATTAACATAAAACAATAGAATATATTAACTGGAATCATTCTTTGTTAACCCATAAAAGACAACCAAAACAATTCCAACAACTAAGTTCTACCATTCCATAACAAAATTAACTAGAGGACTTTTACCCACAAACCAGAGTTACATTAACCATCTAACAACCTAGCCTACTCAAAGAAAATAAAGAGAAACTCGACAAGCCTCTAAGGTTCCTCCTCGCACGTCTCCTCCTCGACATCACAATGGTCGAGGTCATCATCCAACAAACCTGAAACATCTAAAATGTTGGGGGGAAGAGAAGGGAAAGGTATCAGTACAACCACAGTACTGGTAAGCAGCTCACGCTTGGTGAGTCAACAAACAACAAACAAGTACAACCAACATGCTTCTCACACGCATTCAACTTACTTTAAAGGATGTAAACAACTAACATGCTTAGAAAGTAGTACACAATCAACCATGCTTGCAATACATATATGCCTTCCACACTTATGTTACACACTCGCTATAACAACACATGATTTACATGTCATGCTCCGCATCTATCACATGAATTTTGCGTCATGCTACGCAAACTAATCACGTGAATTACGCACCACACTACGCACCTAGCCGGCATGAATTACGCGTCATGCTATGCAACAAACACATGAATTACGCGTCATGCTACGCAACAAAAACATGAATTACAAGCCATGCAACGCAAACTAACACATGAATTACGTGTCATGCAACACACCTACACATGAATTACGTGCCATGCAACGCAACTACTAGGCTCATGGTACACACACCCCCATGCAACATAGCTAGACAAACCACATACTTAAACACAACATCACATTATGCCTAGTACACAGAACATGCCCAACACAAGCACTTCAACAGATATAACTCAACAGTTCATGCTTAACACAAGCAATTCAGCAAATATAACTCAACAGTTCATGCTTAACACAAGTACATGGATAAAGCGAATAAACAAACAAACATGCTACAGGCAATCAAACACAACCCAACAAGCAGAAACTACTTACCTAACAATTTATTAACACCAACGACACAAACCTTGCACAACCAAGCTCTAAATGCACTTTCAGCTACAACAAAACTACCATTCATCAAAGAAAGCCCAAACTAGGAAATTAAACCTCAGAACATGCTGCTAAAGGCCAAATTTCACTATTATTAGCCTATTTCCTTGCTAGACAACCTTCAAGTCTTCTCCAAAATGAAAACCCAAAACCTTTAGACCATGGGCAACCATGTCTAAGGCACTACGGGCAATGGGTACTCGCTGAATGACCAAAATTAAGGCTTTTCAGCTTCTGGACAACAAACAAATATTACAGATTTTCACATTCTAAGAGCTCGTAAAGGTTGGGTGATGAGCTATTATGGCCTTAACATTTAATGGGTATCAACTTTGAAGCTTTAAAGGTAAAAATAATAATGATTCTTACCCAAACCACACTGAAACGGGGTTCGCTAACCACAGACAACACCCTAACACACTCCTTGGGCAGTGGGTACGCAAATCTAGAGTCAACCACGACGTGGGTCACCAAAACAGAGTAGGTTAAATCCCAAATGACTCCTATACAACACTGTAGATCAGAAATTAAAACAGGAAACTCAATTCTAACACCAAAAGAGAGTGGGTATTTTGATTTGAACGCCAAATAAGCGTGGGTCAACACTGAATCTTATCAGGATTGTTATACAATGCTGAAACGCCCAAGATTAGAGCAAAACGATGTTGGACAGAGGCAAAATTGTGAGGGAAAAGGGATCTGACTGGCTAGACGTGCAAGATTTTATTGAAATGAGAGAAAGGGAGGTTAGATGGGGCTTAAATTGATTGAGAAAAAAAGTAAGAGAGGCTTACGGTGGGTCTTCACTTCTTGGAAAAAAACCTACAAAAGAAAAGCAACGTGGGGTTGGGTCTTTGGTCGGAAACCGTAGAGAGAGAGGGAGGGAGGCGCGGCGACGGTGACACTAGAGTGCAACACGAAGGCAGCGATGACACAACTCTGGCGGCTGGATGGGTCTTCACCGTGAAAGAGACGAGGGGGGGAGAGAAGGGGGTAGTATGCGAGAGAGAGGTGAGAGGGAAGAGATGAGCGTTCCCTTTTTTTTCTATTTTCCTTTTCCACATTTTCTTTTCTTTTAATAACCACCAAGCCAAGAATAGCCTACCCAAGATATTCTCAACCTATTCCCCTCATTCAGCATAGAATTCTCAATGCCTTAACCACTCTTGCAACCAACGCTGACTTAAAATTAACGAGCTTTAGAGAGAGAAATTATTAAATAACAAAGACACTTTAATTCCACAAAATCACCTAAATACCATGATATTTAATTAAAATTCTAAAATACAAGCCAAATAAAAATTTATTTCATTTCGACTATTTACATGGAATTTAAATAACACCAAAATGCACGGGGCGTCACAATCTCCCCACCTTAAGAGCCTTCGCCCTTGAAAGACTACTGCTCGAATAGCTTTGGGTACTTTGCTCTAATCTCGCTTTCCCTTTCCCAGGTAGCTTTTTCAGCTCTATGATGAAGGGTTGTGGACGTACTTCCTCAACATGGACACATGAAACATATCGTGCACTACAGACATGGTTGGTGGTAGTTGATCAGTAATCAGTATGCCAATTAGTTAATACAAAATTTATCGTAGATATGTATTAATCCAAGTGTAAATTAACACAATCAAGTAGTACCTAGTGAGTTCTAGGGTCGAATCCACAGGGAAAGGTGATTGAAAGTCTTCAATAACTTACTGATTTAAACTCAAGGATGCGTGGTATTATGAAAATTTAAAGAAGAGATTTGATGGAGATGAATATTAATTAATGGCAAAAAAATGAAACATGCGCTGAGGGTTAAGAGAAGTAATCAATGATAATACTATCAAGGCTGTTGCGGTAGCAACCTCATGCGTTTATAAGTAACCTTGTAGCGCATACCGTGACTAATTGATCCATTAATGACTAAGTAAGAAAAAATCATAAGATTCCCTTCCAGTATTACTTTTGCATTTGGCGTAGAACTAACAACTGTTTTGTTTAATTAGTTCATGCGTAGGCTTAGCTCTCTAACAACTTACAAGAGACTACGTTAGTCTTAACAGAGTCAAAGCTCATTCATGCACTATCTTATAGCTGTAGTATTTAGTCGAATGCTACCAAGACTACACGCAATGCGCTAGCTTGCTCTACCTAGATATTTCCACATGCATTACCTGTGAGGGATTTATCATCCTGCTACCGCATCCGACTGGCCAGGCGGGAGTTCGTAATGAAAATAGTATCGCATCTAAGTAGAAGGCATTAACGTTTCATTAAATCAAATTATGCGCTTACAAAATAAAATTATCACCGCATGGGTGCCTGCGCTAAGCCTTGAAAAAGAAAATTAGCTCATGCGGGCAAAGAAGTACACTACGTAATACATCTTCTCTCGCAATACAAGTCTACTCTCCGTAGTGACCGTCTGTGATTTCTCTTTCTCCTTGCTTTCTCGTCCTCTTACTTTCTCTATATTCCCCCTCTCCCCTTTCTTAGGCAGGTGGATGCTTTTTATAGGCGGGGGAAACTAACTTCACCAAGGAATTACCAAACTTGCCCCAGTTATCTTCTGCCTGCTAGTGTATCAGCTATGTGTCAGCACGGTCTTTTCACCCATTTTTCCTTTCACGAGCGTTTTGGGATTTGTACCTGCACTGAAGAAAACTTGGGCAACAAACAACTGCATTTTTAATGCGTTAGCGCCTTATATTTTTATAATTTCGTATCGCATCTAAAATATAGCCTCCCGCACGAAACCATCGCATTTTCCTTCCTTACTGTGTTGCAACAACGCATCAATATGTCTTTTAGCCTCATTTTAGCCTAAGTTTAAAGAATAAATAACTTGATTTTTGCAAGTTATCAGTAGTCAACTTGTAAGCAATAGGACTGATGCACTCAAGGATCTCGTAAGGTCCAATGAACCTGGGGCTAAGCTTCCACTTTTTACCAAAGCGAATAACCCCTTTCATTGGCGCCACTCGCAAAAACACACGACTGCCAACATGAACTCTGACTCTCTGCACCTAACATCAACGTAGCTTTTCTGCCTACTCTGAGCAACATTCATTCTTGCCCTTATCCTCTTAACAGCTTCATTAGACTTCTAGACTAACTCTGGGCCTAGTAAGGCCTTTTCACCAACCTCATCCCAATGAATTGGTGATCTGCACTTCTTACCATACAAAGCTTCATAGGGAGCCATGGCAATCGTTGCTTGATAGTTGTTTTTGTAGGCAAACTCAATCAAGTACAAATGACTTTTCCAACTGCCTCCAAAGTCCATCACGCTAGCCCTGAGCATGTCCTCTAAGACTTGATTCAATCGCTAAGCCTAGCCATCGGTTTGAGGATGGAATGCAGTACTGAAGTCCAACTGGGTACCAAGTTTCTTTTGCAAACTTCACCAAAAGATGGATGTGAAGCGGGGGTCTCTGTTAGATACAACTGACACTGACACACCATGTAGCCTCACTATCTCCTTCAGGTACAGTTCTGCCCACTTTTCCACTAGATAAGTGGCTTTACTAAGAATGAAATGGACTGACTTGGTCAAACGGTCAACCACAACCCAGATCACCGTGTTGTATATTACTGTCCTTGGCAAACCGACAATGAAGTCCATGACCACATTTTCCCACTTATAAACAGGGATTTCCAAGGGTTGTAATAACCCAGTAGGTCTTTGACTTTCTTCATTCTATGCCACCAGTAGTGCTTCTTGAGATCCTTATACATCTTCATACTACCAGGATGTATTGAGAAATGGGTGTTATGTGCCTCTTCCATCAGCAATTTCCCCAACGAGTAATCCTTAGGCACACACAACCTTCCTTAATACAGCAAAGACGAGTTACTGACGAGGGTAAAGTCTCCTTGACCTACCTTCTTCAAGTGCTTGACTAACTTTAGATCCTTCTTCTACGCTTATGTGATTCGCTGCCTTAAGCTAGGGACCAATGAAAGCTGAGCCAATAAAGTCAAAACATTTGACACTGCTAACTTGGTCTCTGACTGATCTAACTTAACTAGCAAGGGTCTTTGAGACGAAATCAACAATGCTACACTTTCCACTCTTTTGATAAGAGCATCTGCCACAACATTCGCTTTTCGAGGGTCTTAACAGATCTCACAGTCATAGTCTTTCACCAACTCCAACCATCCTCTTTGCCTTAGATTAAGCTCCTTCTGGGTGAAGACGTACTTCAGACTTTTATGATCAGTGAAGATCTGAATCTTTTCCCCGTACAGGTAGTGCCTCCAAATCTTCAATGGAAACACTACGGCTGCAAGCTCTAGGCCGTGGGTAGGATAATTAAGCTCGTGCCCTTTAAGTTGATACGAGGCATAAGCAATTACCTTACCATGCTGCATAAGTACACAACCTAATCCTTTCCTCGAAGCATCACTATAGACCACCATGCCTCCTGATTCATCAGGGATGGTTAGCACTAGAGCGATGGTCAACCGTTCCTTTGACTCCTAGAAGCTCTCTTCGTAGTCTTCGCTCCAAGTGAAGGTCGCATTCTTACAGGTCAATTGTGTCAATTACACTGCAAGGCTGGAGAAATCCTGAACAAACTTCCTGTAGTAGCCTGCTAACCCAAGGGAACTACGAATTTCTGTCACTGAGCTGGGTCAGGGCCAGCAACGGACTGCTGCCACCTTCTCAGGGTCCACTGTAATACCGCTACGGGTAACCATGTAACTGAGAAATGCCACTTCTTCTATCCAGAACTCAGACTTCGAAAACTTAGCATAAAGCTCATGGCTTCTCAAGGCTTCCAACACTTGGCTGAGGTGTTGCTCTTTACTCTCGGAATAGACCAAGATGTCATCAATAAAGACAATGACGAACAAGTCCAAGAATCACTTGAACACCCGATTCATGAGGTCCATAAAAGTTGCAAGAGCATTAGTGAGTCCAAAAGACATCACCGTGAATTCATAATGTTCGTACCTCGTCCTAAAAGCGATTTTCAGGATATCAGACTCCTTAATCCTCAACTGATGGTAACCAAATCGCAAGTCAATCTTCGAGAAAACCCTGGCTCCCTAAAGCTGATCGAAAAAGTCATTGATGCGAGGGAGGGGGTACTTGTTCTTCAAGGTTACCTTATTCAATTCCTGATAGTCGATGTAGAGCCTCATTGTAACGACCCGAATGAATGATTCCAATTAGGTCCCTATGATGTTAAGACCCAGAATCAAGTTTCATGTTATTAGATTTCATGACATTAGACCCCATACTATCAGTTTCAGCCCTTAAGCGGGCTACTTACTGAGCATATTCTTATATACTCATCCATAGTACATGATTTTCCTTTTCAGGTGGTACTTGATGACATCACGCGAGCGGCGATGGCAGTTCTTGGCTAGGTTATCAGATGCAGCTGCAAAACATGTCCTTAGAAGTCTAGGATCAAGTTTCCTAGTCTCATGTTTTCAAATGTTTCTAATGTTCTATTTTATGAAAATGGCCTATCTTGTTTTGACTAGTCTGATATTGTAAAATGACTTATGGTTTTGGGCCCTCTTTATTAAATAAAGAAATTTTTACTTATGATCTCTTACGCATTTAAACTCCAAAGTTTTACGTTCTCATGCATGTAGTAGCGACCTTCATTCTGTTTTTAGTTCATTTTATTCGGGTCGTTACACTCATAGATCCATCCTTCTTTTTAACGAACAAAATTGGTGCACCCCAAGGAGAAACACTGGGCTAAATAAACCCTTTCTAGAGGAGTTCCTCCAATTGCACCTTGAGCTCCTTCAAATCAACTAGAGCCATTCGGTAGGGAGCTTTGGACAACAGGGTTGTACCGAGTAGAAGATCTATGCAAAAATCTATTTCCCATGTTGGAGGTAATTAAACCAAGGAGATCTTTCGAGAAAACATCTGCATAATCCTTTACTATGGGTGCCAAGTCCAACTTAGGAGATTATTTGCTAGTATCTACCACGCTTCCAAAATAAGCCCAAGCACTATGCTGCATTAGGTGTCTAGCTTTCAACATGGAGATTTCCTTAGGACTCCCAAATCTTTGAGCCTTTGAACCTAAACTTTTGACCTAAGGGCAGCTTGAGACGTACTTTTTTCTTGACACAATCAATGGTGGCTCCATTGCTAGCCAACCAATCCATGCCCAAAATAACGTCGAAATCATGCATATCCAGCTTGATCAATCTTGTCCTAAGAGTTTGGCCCGTGATTGAAACCTCACCCAACTTTACCACTTGTTGAGCAAGCATTACTGAACCGGAAGGTGTAGACACCGATAGAAGATACCCTGAGGGCTCTAACTCAAGATTCACTTGATCGACAAAGCAGCACAAAGGTTATTGAATAACCAATGACTTAGATTTCAAGGGTTAAGCACTAACATAAAACTAGGCAACAAGTGCCTTTAGTTGTGATGCCCCGTGCATTTTGGTGTTATTTAAATTTCATGTAAATAATCGAATTGAAATAAATTTTTATTTGGATTGTATTTTGGAATTTTAATTAAATACCATGGTGTTTGGGTAATTTTGTAGAATTAAAGTGTCTTTCTTATTTAATAATTTCTCTCCCTAAAGCTCGTTAATTTTAAGTCAGTGTTGTTTGCAAAAGTGGTTAAGACATTGAGAATACTACGCTTAAGGAGGAGAATAGGTTGAGAATATCTTGGGTAGACTATTCTTGGCTTGGTATATATTGAAGAAAAGAAAAAGGGGAAAAGGAAAATAGGAAGAAAAAAAGGAACCCACGTCTCTTCCCTTTCATCTCTCTCTCGTGCTACCCCCTGTCTCTTTGACGCGTGAAGACCCACCCAGCCGTTGCCAGCACACCTCCCTCCCTCTCTCTCTCTTCGGTTTTTGACCAAAGACCTAGCACCACACTGCTTGTCTCCTGTGGGTTTTTCGTCGAGAAGTGAAGACCCACTATAAGCCTTTCTTAGTCTCTTTCTCAATCTATTTAAGCCCAATCTAACCTTCATTTCTCTCGTTTTGATCAAATCTTGTGCATCCAGCAACTCGGATCCCTTTTCCCTTACGATTTTGCCTCTGTCCATCGTCGTTTTGCTCTAATCTTGGGTGTTTCGGCATTGTATAGCAATCCCGATAAGTGTGAATGTTGACCCACGCTTATTTGGCGTTGGAGTCAAAATACCAACTTTTTTTTGGTGTTAGAATTGAGTTTCTTGTTCTAATTTCTTATCTGTAGCACCGTCTAGGAGTCATTTGGGATCGAATTCACTCTGTTTTGGTAACCCACGCCATGGTTGGTTTCGGATCCGCTTACCCACTGTCCAAGGGGTAATTTAGTGTGTTGTCTGTGGTTAGCGAACCCCGATTCAGCATGGTTTGGGGGGGTAAGAATCATTGTTGTTTTTACCTTTAAAGCTTGAAGGATTGATACCCATTAGATGTTAAGGTCATAATAGCATTGCCCAACCTTTAGGAGCTCGTAGAAGGCAAAATTATGTAATATTTTCTTGTTGTCCAGTGGCTGAAAAGCCTTAATCTTGGCCATTCAGCTAGTACTCATTGCACGTAGTGCCTTAGATGTGGTTGTCCATGGTCTAAAAGTTTTTGGTTTTCATTTTGGGGAAGGTTTGAAGGTTGTCCAACAAGGAAGTAGGCTAATAATAGTATATTTTTGGGCCTTAGTAGCATGCTCTTAGGTGTAATTTCCTAGTTTAGACTTTCTTTGATGAATGGTAGTTTTTTTTTTTTTTTTTTGGTAGCTGGAAGTGCATTTGGAGCTTGGTTTTGCAAGGTTTGTGCTGTTGGTGTTAGTAAGCTATTAGGTAAGTAGTTTCTGCTTGTTGGATTGTGTTTGTATGCCCGAAGCATGTTTGTTTGTTTATTCACTTTATCCATGTACTTGTGTTAAGCATGAACTGTTGAGTTATATCTACGAAATTGTTTGTGTTGAGCATAAACTGTTGAGTTATATATGTTGAAGTAGTGCTTGTGTTGAGCATGTTTTGTGCACTAAGCATGATGTGATGTTGTGTTTAAGTATGTGGTTTGGCTTGCTATGTTGCATGGGGGTGTTAGCATGAGTCTAGTAGTTGTGTTGGATGGCATGTAATTCATATGTGGGTGTGTTGCATGGCGCATAATGCAAGTGTAGGTATGTTGCATGGTGCGTAATTCATGTTTTAGTTTGTGTTGCATGATGCATAATTCATGTGTTTCTTGCGTAGCATGACGCATAATTCATGTGGACTAGGTGCATAGCATGGTGCGTAATTCACATGATTAGTTCGTGTAGCATGGCACGAAATTCATGTGTTAGGTGTGAAGGTGTTCATATAACACATGCGGAAGCAATTTTAGGATCGGAGGCACTTAACAACATTAATTTTAGAAAATGAAAGCATGCTGTCCAAATTCCATAAACAGAGAGCAGAATTTGTACCAACCTTTTTGGAGACCGATTCAACAACTCCCTTTGATCTCTTTGATCACGAACGGTGTGTGGACCACCTCTAGTGTCTTCCCTACTATTCTCCGAGCCAAGAACGACTTGTAGGAGTCTATAGTGATAGGGAATGGGAAGGGAATGCTTGAAGGTACAAGCACTTGAGAGATTTATGGAGTTTAATGAGTTTGAGAGTAAATTCCAGCAGCATAACAGTAAGGAAATCACTCTCTTTAGCTTGAATCTGATTCATACTCTACTTATAGAGATATTCCATGCAAGGAGAAGCCTCAAGACACAAGACACATGGTAGTCTTGCAAGCCAAAGTGGATTCTAGGTGTTCAATTCACAACACATGCAACTAGTGCATGGATGTGTTGTTTTCCACTTTGTATCAACATGCAAGAGTGGGAATCCAACTAAATCCACTAACTTGAATTCATGATCTGAATTTTAGCTTGCAATTAACCCTAATTTCAATTCTAAATTGAAATTGATTTCTTGGTAATTAATTTGGGACATTTCCAATTAATTTGATATGATTAATCCAATTAATCATTGTCACCTTGTGCAATCCATTATATATGATTCCTAATACATATATATTGTATTTAAAACACTTTTAAATACTTTATCTCTAATTTTCTAATTTAATTCATAATTAAATTTTTGTGTCAAACACAATTTACGATAATACCCTTTTTTTCCCGATTTTGAACGATTCAAAGAATCCTATCAATTTGTTCTAGGCTTTATTCCGTTATGAGCTAGTAGGGGGACCTAATGGACCTATAGATCATGGGCTCCAATGATTCGAGGCTAACCGACTAATCTCATTAACCAAGCTTAACCAACATTCATTAACTACCGGGACACTCCACTATAGCCCGATAGTTGCACTCCCCTCACCATAGATATATTTCCGTCCACTTGATTTAACCATGTTCAGTAAGTTGACCCTTCACAGGTTGTTCGTAGCTATAGCTGGGTCAAATGACCGTTTTACCCCTATAGCACTTCTCGTTCCTTAAGTTCCACTAATTCTCTAATGAACAATCAGTTTGTGGTCCAACCATCAAACCCAAGTCCCTCTCGATCCAACGAGAGGGTGGGGCCCCTTGTTCAAGTCCTGGAGTTAGTACTTAAGGGAACAACCTCTCTACTATCCCCGAAATGGGTAGGAGCGAATTCCGTCTTGCGAGACTACGTCCCCAACTATCTATTTGATCTTATCCCCAAAATGGTAGGCTTGTTGAGTCGGCGATGCTGGCCACTCTCACCCATGCAGATCAAAGGATAATCTCATATAAACAGGAGTTCATAGTTAGCTCAGGATTAAGAACGAGTTACCTAGGTCGTCTTTGAGAAAGAGTCAGTTTCTTCAGTAAATGGCATTATAAAGAGAAAGTGACTTATTTCGTGGTCCAGTCTTATGCAAACTCATTGCATAGGACGCCCCCACTCGCATGTCTCCACATGAACGACTTAGGATCTCATCGTTTGTACTTAATACAAAGTGGGCCGAGTCCATAGTGTCCCCAGGATAAAGCACCCAACCCTATTCTTATACTATAGACTATTTTGACTATAAACTTGAACTTGATCCTACGATATGTCTCTACATATAGTTCGAGTATTCATTTTATGGCCATGGATCTTAGTTTATTGGATTTAGGTTAATCATTCGCAATTTACATATTCAATAACATCTTTTACTGAATAACCTCAATAACGTCTTTATTGGAAATAGAATATGTTTAATGATTTACAAACTACGAGTTTATAGGACATTAAACCCAACAAGGTGCAGAGCATGACACGTAAATCATGTGTTGTTATAGCGAGTGTGTTACATAAGTGTGGAAGGCATATATGTAATTCAAGCATGGTTGATTATATACTGCTTTCTAAGCATGTTAGTTGTTTATAGCCTTTAAAGCAAGTTGAATCCGAGTGAGAAACATGCTGGTTGTACTTGTTTGTTGACTCACCAAGTGTGAGCTACTTATCAATATTGTGGTTGTACTGATACCCTCCCCCTCTCTTCCTCCAACATTTTAGATGTTGCAGGTTTGGATGATGGCCTCGACCATGGTGATGTTGAGGAGGAGACATAGAAGGAGGAACCTTAAAGGCTTGTCGAGTTTCTCATTATTTTCTTTGAGCAGGCTAGGTTGTTAGATGGTTAATTTAACTCTAGTTTGTGGGTGAAAGTCACCTAGTTTTGTTATGGAATGGTAGAACTTAGTTTTTGGAATTTTTTTGGTTGTCTTTTATGGGTTAATAAAGAATGATTCCTGTTAATATATTTTATTGCGTTATGTTAATTTTATGAGTCTTTGTTAATTGATGCTACGAGACTTGACTCGTATAGTGAATAGGTTGTGGAATCTCTAAAATGAAGTTTGGTGAAGTTAGTTAAATAATATAGAAGTGTTGTTAATGTTTAACAGGTGAAACAAAATTTGGAAAGTCAATTTTATGCCATTATGTTGTCGAAGTTTTCGGTGTACTCAGTTGTGAGTAACTTAGAGTTGTATTAATGTAGCTAGGCTAGACAATGTTAAAACCTCGGACCTTAATTAGTACGATACAAAATGGACCTGAAAAAACTATTAAAAACTAAAAAGAGTTTAAAGTGCCAAGTGGCACGATAGCTTCATCTTTGTGGATTTCCTCCATTAAAGGTGGTAAATGTCGAGCCCACATATATATGAAAACATAAGGATAATTTCATCCAAAAAAAGTTTCTTCCAAATTTGTACTTTTATATATAGTATAGAAGATTAGAGATAGATTATAGATAGATAGATATAGATAGATAGATAGATAGATAGATACGAGGGGATCTTCCGATGAAACATAATTAATAATCCAAACTCCTGATAGTCGGCTGAAATGTTGCTATTTTAGTCCTAAATTATTAAGCTTTTGAGCGCTTTTATTGTGTTTTTATTGAGAAATTCTAATATAATTCATTATTTTGTCTTAAGGAGCTTATTGTGGAATTTTGGTGAAAAAAGGCCCAAAAATGAGCGTATCAAGCCAAATTTCCAACCATGGGTCAAAGGGGGAGCCCAAAAGTCAACCATCCAAGTGAAGATCCAAAAAGAATGAAGTTGGCCCAAGATTCAAGCCCAACCCGCACGTGGAAGATCTGGAAAACTCACAGCGTCTCGACGCTGTCCCATTTCATGCCGGGCAAGTCAAGTGACGTCACAGCGTCGCGACGTTGTGCCTTTAGCGTCACGACGTTGTTCCTATTTTGGGATTATATAAGGGACCCCTTGGTACCCCATTTCCTCATCAATCATTCCACCATTCCTTCTTTCCTTCTTTTCCTTTGCTCTCCTTGAGCATTCTCTCAAGGCTTTTTAGCCTTTTTGAGAGTTAAGAGTGGGAAAGTTTGTGGGGAGTTGTAGTGAGCACTCTAGGAGGCTCGGGGCGTGTTCGGAGGGACTCCAAGCGCTAGCGACGGGGTTCTCGACGATCACTTTCTTTTCTCTTATTTTGCTCCAATTTATGCTTTTTATTGTATGCATTGTGGATATTATAGCCATGTATAGCTAAACCCATTTTGGGGTCTTCAAATGAAAATTCATAGTTAAATGTTATTATAATTGCCTATCTCTTGCCCTTTTTACTGATTATTTGTATGGAAGCTCGTAATGTTGTATATGATCTGACCAATTATATATTGATCTGATTCTTAATGGAAACTCGACGGAGAGAAATTAGGATAGATCATAATCCATGCAACTAGTTTAATTGCCCGAAGTGACAACAGGATTAGTTGGTTAAACTTAGATTCCGATAATGAATCAGAGCGTATTAATTAACGAATTTTAATGGCGCTATGGACACTTAGGTTGTTAATATGAGTTAATTATAATTATGGGAAACCGACAGGAGAACCTATATGATTAACGGAGATTCTAGGAGTATAATTAGTTGGGCAATGAGATAGAATAATTGTAGTAATTAATTAGCTATTAATTGATTTTCAAGACTCCGTTTATCACTCAAAATTCTTTCTCCATTTTTTTTATTTCCTTGATTGATCAATTTAATTTCTTTAATTGCTTTAATTTTTAATTCCTTTAAGTATCAAGATTAGGTCCCTAAATAATATTTCACCCAAGTACTTTTAGTGATAAAAAATTTATTGCTTTGCTTAATTATCGTTTCACCTCCCTGTGGATTCGATACTCGGAATACTTCCGTTTTATTATTACTTGCAGCCCGTGCACTTTGCAGTCATCAAGTTTTTGGCGCCGTTGCCGGGGAGGTTAGATTTTAAGCAAAATAATTTCTTTTTGACATTAAAAAGAACGGGCTAAATATTAATTTAGGTTGTGAATATTTTCTATTTTTTTTCTTTTATTCTTTTTGTGTATATTTTTATTTTTTGTTTTTACTCTTGATTAATTTGGGGGTAGTGAATGCGAAGAGATAAGGTGGTTAATTTGTTTCCGCTAGATCTTGAAATTGACAGGACAATTACAGCCCTTCGTAGAGAGAAAAGATTAACGGAAGCAATGACCCACCAACAAGACGACGCTCCCAAAGCAATCAGAGATTTTTTGCAGCCAGTTCTCCCAATCGAGAATTCCGGCATCGTTTACGCCCCGATTCAAGCAAACAACTTCGAATTGAAGACGGGACTGATCCAGATGGCGCGAGACAATTCTTTCAAGGGACATCCTTCGGAGGACCCACATTCGCATCTTCGATCATTCCTGGAGATATGCGGGACAGTAAAGATGAATGGAGTTCCGGCCGACGCGATCAGATTAAGGTTATTTCCATTTTCCCTCCAAGATAAGGCGAAAGATTGGCTCGAGTCAGTCGAGACTGGAAGCATCAGCATATGGGACGAGCTTGCTCAGGCATTCCTAACCAAATTTTTCCCGCTTGCAAAGACCACGAAGCTCCGGACAGAAATCGGAACATTGAGACAGTTGAACGAGGAGCAACTATATGAGGCATGGGAGAGATATAAAGAGATGCTTAGAAGATGCCCGCAGCATGGCTATCCAGATTGACTTCAAGTACAGTTATTTTACAATGGATTGAATCCTTCTACCAAGACAGTTCTTGATACATCAGCGGGTGGGAGTTTTCTATCCAAGACAGTGACTGAGGCTAAGGATCTCTTGGAGGAGATGGCGGCAACTAGTTACCAATGGTCGACAGAAAGGGGGATAATTTCGAAGAAGGCTGACATATATGAGATCGATGAGTCAGGCTCTCTGAAAGCACAGATGGCATCATTGACGAATGCGCTGAACAAGCTTACTTCGTCTGAGGTGGTCAAGTCTATCTCCACCTTGGCTGAAGGATACTCAAAGAAGGAAATTCAAGATGTTGAAGAAGTTCAGTATGTGGGAAATAGAGCATTCACTCAAGGAGTACCGAACTTCTACCATCCAAGTCTACGCAATCATGAGAACTTTTCTTATTCCAACACCAAGAACGTATTGCAACCACCGCCAGGATTTGCTTCATCAAGTGTTCCAGAAAAGAAAAGCAACTTGGAGGATATGGTGGCCCTGTTTATCAAGGAACATAAAGTTTTGAATGTGAATCTCCAGTCAGCGGAAAATAACCACGACACGGCTCTCAAGAATATGGAATTGCAGATAGGACAGATCGCTTCAGCAGTGAACGCCCTTCAGAAAGGGAAGTTTCTAAGCGACATTGAAACCAATCCTAGAGAGCAGTGCAAGATGGTGACACTCAGAAGTGGTAGACAACTGGAGGACAGCTCAGAGAGGAAGCTGAAGAAAGAAGACAAGTTGAGCAAGGATGAAGATGGAAGGGCTGAGGCACAAAAAGCCTCCACAGAAAGGTCCCAAAGTCCTCCTAGCTCTTGTGATTTAAATTTTGAATGCACTAACATTTTTACAGGTTTAAAGAAAAAAAAGATGAAAAACAGAAAGAAAAGCTGAACGAGGAGGAAGTAGTCCCATGCAACCACTATGATAGAGGGTCGCACATCAGCCCACCTAAGAGGAGGGGCGAATGTCCTACCTTTGATTACAGGGAGTTACCTTTTCCTCAAAGATTTAAAAATGTTAAATTAGATGAATAGTTTCAAAAATTCCTAGAAATGTTTAGAAAGCTTTCTGTGAACATTCCCTTAGTCGATGCTTTGTATAATATGCCTAATTATGGGAAGTTCATGAAATAGATGTTGTCTAGGAAGAAAATTTTGTCAAAAAATGAGGTCTTTAGGTTATCTGAAAACAGTAGCACCATAGTTTCAGGAAGGATACCATTGAAACAAAAGGACCCAGGGAGTTTTACTGTTCCCTGTGTTATAGGAGAAGTATCTTTCGATAGGGTTTTGTGTGACTTAGGAGCTAGTATAAATTTGATGCCCTATTCTTTGTACAGGAAGATTGGACTGACAGGATTGAAAGACACCAATATCACCCTCCAGCTTGCTGATAGATCGATTACCCAACCGATGGGTATTGTGAAGGACGTGTTGGTGAAGGTCAACAAATTCATCTTCCATGTAGATTTCGTGGTGCTCGACATGCAAGAAGATAAAGAGGTACCCATCATTTTTGGTAGACCTTTCCTAGCTACAGGTTAGGCCGAGATTAGCGTGCACACTGGCAAGTTAACCTTGAATGTGGATGATGAAAAAGTTGTTTTCAATATTTTTGGACATAATGAGTCTGTATGTAGTTTGCATACCTGTTTTTCGATTGGTCTAGAATTATTAATTGATGATGATTAAGAGGTAGAATTTGATCTTGGCTTAGGACTTGGGGAGGCACCTATGGATGATGGAGATTTTAATCCTAATTCATTCTTTGATGATCCTCTGTTTGAAAATGAATTGATTGATATAGAAATGCCTGCTTTTGTGAATGAAATAGAAATGTCTGCAATAGATGATCTGCCTGCATTGAATTTAGAGGATTACTTGATAGATGAAAATATTGAGTCTGATCATGATACTGTTGCATCTATTGAGCCTGATCCTGATATGGCTGAAAGTATAGAGTCGGACCCTGAAATTGTTGATAGTTTTGATTCGGGTCCTGATAGTGTGGATAGTATAGAATCTGACCCTGATATTCTTGAATTCTTTGATTCTGATGATGATGAGTCATATGATAGCTTGGTTGAATCCTTTTTAAACACTGAGTCTCAGGAATCTCATGAGCATATAGAAAATGCATATGATGAATGGATAGGCATAGTTGATAGGCCATCCTTAGATCCTAGACCAGTAGATATCATGACGTTGGATGACTCTGTGAATAATTGTTTTGAAAATCGAGATTTAGAAAAAAGATTTGATGCTGTTACATATTTCTTGACTTGTTATTATGACAATCTTTTTAGTGATGACGGGCCAGGGGAAAGTTTTTTTTCTCCCCTGTTTGCAGTTTGTAATTCGGTACGAGATTTTCTTCAAGGCCTGGAGGACGACGAGAATTTTTATTTCGAGCCTCCATGAGCGTGTCGAGCCTCGTCTAGCTAAAGACGTTAAAGAAAGCGCTGCTTGGGAGGCAACCCAATGAATCAAAAGTTTAGGTAATTTTTGCGGTAAATAATTTTCTTTGCTTCGTGATCCAATTTTGTTTTGCAGGATCGCCTTAGCAAGTCCCAAAGCTCCAAAAATCCCATTTTCTTGACCAAAAGGAGGAGGATGAATTGCTCCTAATTCAGGGAAGTCTCAGTATCCCTCTTTATGCTTTATTGTTTTTAAACATTGGGGACAATGTTTAGTTTAAATTTGGGGGAGGCTTTCGCTGTGTTGAGCATATTTAAATTCTGTTGGATGCATGAGTAGATAGCTATGATAGCCGAGGATGTGATTTTAGAAGTTTTGGGGAGAATGGTTTATATGTTGTGGAATCTGGGAGCATAGCAGAAATTGTGAAATTTTAAAATTTTTTGATACTTAGTTTTAATGTCTAAAGCATGCACTAGACTTATCTTATGACATCTTTGAAAATCTAGATTTTTATTATGATTTTTAAAGTTTGTTGTCACCCCTATAGGCTTAGTTTCTAACACTAGGAGTTCATGCTTGACTGTTTTAAGAACTAGGTAGAAAAAAATGTTATGCCTGCTGAGAGAAAAAGCAACAAAAGAAAAGAGAGAGAAGAAAAAAAAGAAAAATCTGTTGAAAAAGAAAATTTTTGCTTGCACAAAAGAAAAATACTAGGGGTAAAAAGAGCTACCTACGGTGTGATCAGTTAGGTCAACCAAAAATAAAATTCGGGTTAAGGGTCCCTGCATCGTAGTGTGAAAGCTAGTGTCATTAGATATAAAAATGCAAGTTTGGGGGGAAGCAAAAGAAAAAGAAAGTGAAAAATATTTGTGAGTTCAACTTCCCCTAAAAAGAAAAAAATATCAGGCACCTTAGTTTCTTTGTTTGCATGATAGAAGAACTCCGACCTATTAGGGACTCTTAGCCAGTGTAGGGGGAAAACAAATGGAGAAAGTAATAAGACTAATCTAGGTTAGTAAAAGAATCATTAGATAAGACTTGAGCATGCTATTCATTAATCTTAAGTTCAAATTCTTTTAAGATTTCTTCATGAGTATGCGGTGCTTGCTTATTCCACTTGCATGTTTTCCATTTTTGCTTGAGAGTTCCAAAATCATTGAGGCTTGAGTGATTCTATTTCATGCATCTTTCGAATTTATTTTGCTCGGGACTAGCAAAAGCTTAAGTTTGGGGGTGTGATAGCGGACAGAAATGTTGCTATTTTAGTCCTAAATTATTAAGCTTTTTAGCGCTTTTATTGTGTTTATATTGAGAAATTCTAATATAATTCATTATTTTGTCTTAACGAGCTTATTGTGGAATTTTGGTGAAAAAAGGCCCAAAAATGAGCATATCAAGCCAAATTTCCAACCATGGGTCAAAGGGGGAGCCCAAAAGTCAACCATCCAAGTGAAGATCCAAAAAGAATGAAGTTGGCCCAAGATTCAAGCCCAACCCACGCGTGGAAGATCTAGAAAACTCACAGCGCCGAGACGCTATGAGGACAGCGTCGAGACGCTGTCCCATTTCTTGTTGGGCAAGTCGAGTGACGTCACAGCGTCGCGACGCTGTGCCCTTAGCGTCGCGATGCTGTTCCGATTCCGGGCCTATATAAGGGACCCCTTGGTACCCCATTTCCTCATCAATCATTCCACCATTCCTTCTTTCCTTGCTTTCCTTTGCTCTCCTTGAGCATTCTCTCAAGGCTTTTTAGTCTTTTTGAGAGTTAAGAGTGAGAAATTTTGTGGGGAGCTGTAGTGAGCACTCTAGGAGGCTCGGGGTGTGTTTGGAGGGACTCCAAGCGCTAGCGACAGGGTTCTCGATGGTCACTTCCTTTTCTCTTATTTTGCTCCAATTTATCCTTTTTATTGTATACATTGTGGATATTATAGCCATGTATAGCTAAACCCATTTTGGGGTCTTCAAATGAAAATTCATAGTTAAATGTTATTATAATTGCCTATCTTTTGCCCTTTTTACTGATTATTTTTATGGAAACTCGTAATGCTGTATATGATCTGGCCAATTATATATTGATCCGATTCTTAATGGAAACTCGAGGGAGAGAAATTAGGATAGATCATAATCCATGCAACTAGTTTAATTGCCCGTAGTGACAACGGGATTAGTTGGTTAAACTTAGATTCCGAGAATGAATCAGAGCGTATTAATTAACGAATTTTAATGGCGCTAAGGACACTTAGGTTGTTAATATGAGTTAATTATAATTATGGAAAACCGACAGGAGAACCTATGTGATTAACGGAGATTCTAGGAGTATAATTAGTTGGGCAATGAGTTAGGATAATTGTAGTAATTAATTAGCTATTAATTGATTTTCAAGACCCCGTTTCTCACTCAAAACTCTTTCTCCATTTTTTTTTATTTCCTTGATTGATCAATTTAATTTCTTTAATTGCTTTAATTTTCAATTCCTTTAAGTATCAAGATTAGGTCCCTAAATAATATTTCACCCAAGTACTTTTAGTGATAAAAAATTTATTGCTTTGCTTACTTATCGTTTCACCTCCCTATGGATTCGATACTCGGAATACTTCCGTTTTATTATTACTTGCGGCCCGTGCACTTTGCGGTCATCAACTCTGTTTGGTATTGCTTTGGTTTTTTGTACTTGAAAATTTTGCTTGTTTTCTCTCATGCTATTAAGGACACATTTGAATTCTAAGCCAAATTCAAAAAACAAAAACAAGTTTTTGAAAACAATGATCCCATTTGATGACCAATTTTTTTTAAATTGTGCTTGTTTTCTTCCAATTCCTTTAAAATAGTTTTCATCTTTGTTAAGGACACATATTAATTCTTATTCAAATTCCAAAAACAAAAACTAATGTGTCGTTTGATAATCATTTTGTTTTTTGTTTTTGGTTTTTGAAAATTAAGCCTATAAATACTACTTCACCTATAGAAGTTGTTTTGTTTTGTTATCAACATTATTTCCATATTTTTAAAAACCAACTCAAGTTTTGAAAACTAAAATAAAATAGTTTTCAAAAACTTTTTTATGTTTTTGGAATTTGGCTAAGAATTCAAATGTGTCCTTAATAAAAATGGAAACCATGACAAATAAATTGGGAGAATATAAGCATAATTTTCAAAAAAATAAAAAACTAGAAATCAAATGATTATCAAACGGGGCCTAAGTTTTGAAACGAGAGAAAGGGAGGTTAGAATATATATAATTTATATGTATATATATATTGTCGATGCCAAAATCTGACCAAGCCACTCACCTGACCTTCACGTGACACCAGCAGTGAATTTGTTGAAGACGGGGAAGACGAGACCTACAAGACCAATCAGAACCACTGCACACCGGTGTGGTGTAGGCCATCTGCATTCCGATGCCTAAGTAAGATCAAACAGTAAGAGTGTTTTTGGTAGTTAATTTCTGAACCCTTTTTCGGGTGTGGGAGACCTTATTTATACCTATGTCTTCAATTAGACCCTTTTCCGGATCGTGGGTTGAACCAAGTGGAACTGGGGCAGACCGGGGCAGCAGGGACCGAACGGAGGCAGAAGGAACTCGACCCACACAAGTGGGTCGAGCATGGGATTGGGTCGAGATGGCCCAATCCCTTCGGCTCGCTCTCCTCCAGGCTCCGCTTCCCGATCAAGCCTTCGTGTTGGTGTTGCGTTGTCCTGCTAAGTCCATGGATTCTAGGGTGGTCCAGAATCACCCACAACATTAAGCCCCCACTCTTGAATTGGGATTCAGTAGTGGCTTATTGCTATAGGTCGAGTTCCTTAAGCCTAATTTAAGAGTAATGATGCTTGCCTTGTGCTGATCTATGTGCAAATTTATTGTCATCCTACAAGATAGGATAACAGTAGACAAAGTAGAAGCTCCCTGAATAGGGGTTAGGTGAAATGGAGATGAGAAAGGTGGGAGATTACAATCGGGCTTGACATTTTTTCTAATTTAGCGTAGGGGGCGTTGCCCTCGAACCCCCACCGGGCGCTTCGTCCTGGTCAGCGAGACCCCCATACTTGGTCATTCGGAGCGCTTCATACCCCCTGTACTTGGTCTCAAACCCTTGCTAGACCAAAATCTAAGTCTCTGCATTCATATGTCAGCTTTCGCAAGAGAAATACGAGGGAATAGAATAGGCTTAAAACATGTGCCTTTTGTTTACTAGGGAGTGCATATCCCCTGTTACTTGTTTTTTGTTAAATTGGGAGTGCATATCCCTTTTGTAGCACCCTTATCCATGTAAAGCTGTATTTAAAACATAAAATATAATTGAGTAAAGAGGAGAATACCTTTAAAGTTTGTGCTCGACCTCGGCAAGATGTGGGCATCGACCCAACCGTTCGTACACTAGATCAGGGAGCGAGGAGGTTGAGAAAGTATGTCAACCTCTGTGAGAGTTGGCATCGACCCGACCGTGCGTACACTGGATCGGGGAGCGGGGAGGTTGAGAAAGTATGACAACCTCCGTGAGAGTGTGCATCGACCCGGCCGTGCGTACACTGGATCGGGGGATGGGAAGGTTGAGAAAGTATGTCAACCCTCGTGAAGATTGGCGTTGACCCGACCGTGCATACACTGGATCGGGGAGCGAGGAGGTTGAGAAAGCATGTCAACCTCCGTAAGAGTGGGCATCGACCCGACCGTGCATTCTCTGGATCGGGGAATGGGAAGGTTGAGAAAGTATGTCAACCCTCGTGAAGATGGGCGTCGACCCGACCGTGCGTACACTGGATCGGGGAATAGGCATCAACCCAACCATGCGTACACTGGATCGGGGAGCGAGGAGGTTGAGAAAGTATGTCAACCTTCGTAAGAGTGGGCATCGTCCTGATCGTGCGTACACTGGGTCGGAGATTCAGAGAGGCTGGAGATATGGAGGATTAGCTTCGGCCAGAATCAATCCTATCTCAGCCACACATGGTACATCCTGTGGAAAAATGCTTTGCACGAACACAGTATAAATAGCTTTATTAAATTTGCAAGTGTCTGCATTGTACAATGGGAAAAGCTATGGACATGTGTTATGCAAAATGAAAATAAATAAGCGATATTGATAACATGCAATTTGCTGTTCTTTCTGGTCGGTCTCGGTCCTTTCTGGTCGACTCAGCTTTCTCTGTGATAGCACAACAATCTGCTGCTTATGTTTACCTGGATTACTGATAGTAAATTTTCAAGTGCTCTGCATTCCAAGGGTGAGGAGTGAAGGGATAAAAGCCCTTGCGCAGCGGAAACGTACAGAACCTTAACTCAGTTTTAATTTGAACTAAAATACCAATACGTTGGAAAATTAAATCACAGCAGTAAAATACTATAAAACATGCTGTAGATTTAGTATAAAACATGCTAATTTATATTTAGATCTAATCTAAATTGGATCATATTGATCCAAGATCAAGAACACTATACCTTTGAAGACGTTCTTGATCGTTTCGCCAAATTCACCAACGGAGTGCAGAAAATACAGCAACCTTTTTGGAATCTTCTTGCTGAATTTTGTGAACCCAACCACAAGATCTTCACTGGTATTCTCACAGGGAAAAATTGGTTGTTTTCTTGTGGGAGCAAGGCAAAATATTGGGAATTCTGGGAAGTTTTTGTTCTCTGTTTTTTTTTTTTTTTTTTTTTTTTGCTTGAGAAAGAAAACGCAGAGAGACCTTCTTGGGAGAGAGGGGGAGGTGTGAGAGAGCAAGAGAGTCGTAAGGGAGTGAATAATCTAATTCAAGATAAGCCTTATATGAAAACGCCAACTCCCTCCTCTTTTTTCTCTCAAACGTGCAAACCCTACGATAGTGGGTAGATTGATTCTTATCAGTTACAAATAACTGATAAGAATATTATTTAATTATTAAATAACATTTATTAATAATTAATTAATTAAGATTACTAATTAACCTTAATAGAATTTACATAAATCACATTTATGTAAACATCCCACATAACCTATAGTTTTAATGTAATGTAATTAAATCACATTTAATTAAATTAAATTAAAACTAAAATATTAATTAATTCATAAATTAATTAATATTATAATTAAATATCATATACTTAATTATATATCTCTCTCATAAACTATAGTTTTAATGTACATCAAATGTGCATTAATTATAACCTATAGTTTTTAATATGAATCCAATTCATATTTTAAAATTAACATTCGAACACCTTCGAATGTTTCATTCCCCTTTAGAATTTTACCTCAACACCCCTAGTTAGCTACCGATGGGACCTAATGGACCTACAGATCAGAAGCTCCAACGATATGAAATTAATTGGCTAAACTCATTAACCAAGTTAATCAATGTTCGTTAACTGTGGTTCACTCCACTATAGAACCACAGCTGCACTCTTCTCACTGTAAATATATTTCTGTGTCCACGGATATCGACCATCAATAGCAAGTTAGCCCTTCACGTGTGTTCGTACCCCAGCTAGGTCAAATTACCGTTTTACCTCTGGGCTACCTCTTCATCCTTAAGTACCAGTGCTCCTCTAATGAACAACCTGTTTGAGGTCCAACCAACAAACAGAAGTCCCTCTCGTGCCATAGAGAGGGTAGGGCCTATTGTTCAAGACCCGGAGACACCACTTAAGGGAACACGCCTCTACTTGCCCTAATATTGGGAAGGAGTGAATTCCATCTTGTAAGACTATGTTCCCAGCTCCCCACTCGGTCTTGTCCCCAAAATGGTAGGCTTATTGAGTCGGCGAACAGGCCACTCTCACCTGTACAAATCAAAGGACAATCCCTCATGGACAGGAGTCCATAATCCACTCAGGATTAAGGCCAAGTTGCCTAGGTCATCCTAGTGAAATAGAAACCGAGCTAACTAACGGTGTTACAGTTAGTGGTTAATTATTTCGCTGTCCGGTCTTTGTGCAAACTCATTGCACAGGATACCCCCACTCGCATGTCAACTACATGAACGCGTTGGATCATTACGTTTGTATCATTATACAAAGCGGGCCGTATCCATAGTGTCACTAGGATAAGGTACCCAGCCTTATCCCTATACTACAGACCCTTTAGGCTAAAACTTGAACATCGATCCCCGTATGTCCCTACATACTAGTTCAAGCCTCATTCTATTAGCCTTGGATGTTTAGTTTATTGGATTAGGGTTAATAAGACAAGATATAATACAAACATGAATAATACATCACTTTTATTAATGTTCGATCAAATGTACATTTACTATCTACGAGTTTTAGGGCATAAACCCAACAAACTCCCACTTGAACTAAAACTCAAGTTAATGGGAAAGTATATACAAAATAATCCAAAGCTGGAAATGGTAAATGTATGTTGTACATTACATGAAAAGTAAATATACAAAATACAATAAACTAGGGCATCCTTACACCCATTACACATCTCCCACTTGCCCTAGATTACGCTATATACATGTCTCGCAGACCTAGACTTTCTAGATGACCCTCGAACACTTTAGCCGAGAGGGCCTTCGTAAACGGATCAGCAATGTTGTGCTCCGAAGCGATCTTGGTCACGACCACATCTCCTCTTTGCACAATCTCTCGAATCAGATGATACTTCCTCTCAATATGTTTACCTCGTTTGTGGCTGTGAGGTCCCTTTGAATTGGCTACAGCCCCACTGTTGTCACAGTATAGAGTAATGGGCAAGTTCATGTTTGGAACAACTTCCAAATCAGTTAAGAACTTCCTTAGCCAAGCAGCTTCCTCACAAGCAACTACATACTCAGCCTCCATCGTGGAGTCAGCTATGCATCCTTGCTTTATACTTCTCCAAACTACCGCTCCCCGTTAAGAGTGAACACTAACCCTGACGTGGATATCCTAGAATCCTTGTCAGTCTGGAAGTCAGAGTCGGTGTATCCAGTGAGAACTAACTCTTTAGCCCCAAACACCAGCATGTAGTCCCTCGTTCTCCTAAGATACTTGAGGATTCCTTTAACGACGGTCCAGTGGTCTAACCCTGGATTTGACTGATATCTGCTGACAATCCCTACAACATAACAAATGTTAGGCCTCGTGCAGAGCATAGCATACATTAAGCTACCCACTGCAGAGGCGTAGGGAATCCGTCTCATATCCTCAACCTCTTGAGGTGTCTTGGGAGACTGTTCCTTAGACAGGTGAACCCCATGCCTAAAAGGCAACAAGCCCTTTTTAGAGTTCTGCATCGAATATCGGGCCAACATCTTGTCGATATACGTTGCTTGAGACAGGGCTAGCGTTTTGTTCTTTCTATCCCGAATAATCTGGATGCCAAGAACATATTGGGCCTCACCTAAATCTTTCATTTGGAATTGGGCCGCTAGCCATTCTTTTACGCCAGACAGATATCCTACATCATGCCCAATGAGTAGGATGTCGTCAACATAAAGTACAATGAAAGCTACTTTATTCTTGTTGATTTTCTTGTAAACACAAGGTTCATCAACATTTTGGTCAAAGCCAAAAGGTTTGATAGCAGTATCAAATCTAATATTCCAAGATCTGGAGGCCTGTTTCAACCCATAAATGGATCGATTCAGTTTACAAACCTTTTGCTCCTGACCTTGGGTTATGAACCCTTCGGGCTGAGACATAAAAATACTCTCTTCAAGATTGCCATTTAGAAAAGCAGTCTTGACATCCATTTGCCATATTTCATAGTCATAAAACGTGGCAATGGATAAGAAAATTCTTATGGACTTAAGCATAGCAACTAGAGAAAAGGTTTCTTCATAGTCCACCTCTTCTCTTTGGGTATAACCCTTTGCTACAAGTCTTGCCTTGAAAGTCTGTACTTTCCCAGCAGCATCTCTTTTCCTCTTATAGATCCATTTACACCCAATGGGTTTAACCCCTTCAGGTGGATCTACAAGTTCCCAAACTTGATTGAAGTACATAGACTCCATCTCAAGATCCATGGCTTTGGCCCATTCGTCTTTATCTACGTCATTCATTGCCTGACGATAAGACAATGGATCATCTACGAAGTCATCAGGTATGACTACTTGTGTTTCCGTTAAACCCAAGTAGCAGTTAGGTTGGATTACAACCCTCCCACTGCGTCGAAGCTCTCCCACTGCGTGAGGAGGACTAGATTGACGAGAAGAACTAGCTTCTCCAACAACTCTTGTTGAAGGACCTGGTTCATCAACAACCCTTGTTGATCCTTCTGTAGCTTCTCCTAATACTAACTTACTTCATGGTTTATGAACTCGAATGTGGTCTTCCTCCAAGAAAGTTGCATTTGTCGATACAAATACTTTATTTTCTTGAGGGTCGTAGAAAAGACCACCTCTCATTTCTTTCGGGTATCCAACAAATTGGCATATTCTAGTACGTGGTTCCAATTTCTTAGGATTTGCCACTAGCACGTGTGCAGGACAACCCCAGATACGGAAGTAACGCAAACTAGGTTTACGCCCCCTCCATAACTCAAAAGGAGTTTCAGAAACACTTTTTGAGGGAACGTTGTTAAGAATATGTACTGCAGTCTCAACTGCATACCCCCAAAACGAGCTAGGCAATTGAGCATAGCTCATCATAGAACGAACCATGTCTAACAAGGTTCTATTTCTCCTTTCTGATACACCATTCTGCTGAGGTGTACCAGGTGCTGAGAGTTGAGATTGGATTCTATGTTCTATCATATAGTCCTGGAATCTCTGATCCAAATACTCTCCACCTCGATCTGATCGAAGTGTTTTAATTGTTTTACCTAACAGGTTTTCTACCTCAGTCTTAAACTCTTTAAACTTTTCAAGAGCTTCGGACTTATGGCCCATTAGGTATAAGTAACCGTATCGAGAATAATCATCTATGAAAGAGATAAAATATTCATAACCACCTCGAGCCTTTACATTCATTGAACCACAAAGATCCGAATGAATCAGTTCAAGTGGTTCTTTGGCCCTATAACCTTTTCCAGTAAAAGGCCTCTTGGTCATTTTACCCTCGAGACACGATTCACAGGGTGGTAAAGATGTATCTTCTAGATCAGTTAGAAGTCCATCTTTAACCAAACGATCGATCCAATCGATGTTAATATGACCGAGACGAAGGTGCCAAAGATACGTATTGTTACTTAGAGGAGAAATCTTTTGCCTTTTATTTTGAGTTTCGGCCGTTTTAAGCATTTCATGACTTAAAATAGCCTTAGTGTCAGTAGGTCTTAACACAAATAAATTATTTTCACGCTTAGCTGAACAAATAAAAATTCCATTCCGAGAAATAAAAGCTTCATTAAGCATGAATGAAATTGAATAACATTGTTCAAGTAAAGCTGATACAGAAATAAGGTTCCTTTTAATTCTAGGAACCAAGTACAAGTTCTCTAAAATCAAATACTTATTTCTAAAAAATAATTTTGCAGCTCCCACTACACGAGCTGAAACGACTTCTCCTGTTCCAACCTTGAGAGTCATTTCGCTATCAGCCAGCTGCTGGAAATCATTTCCCTGAAAAGATGAGCAAACATGATTAGTGGCTCCCGAATCCAATATCCAAGCGAACTCATCATGTTCTACAAGACATGTTTCTAAAACCAGTAAATCGAATTTACCTTCTTTCTCTCTCTTCTTCTCAGCGAGGTAACGGGGACAGTTGTGCTTCCAGTGACCATCCACATTGCAGTGGAAGCATCTGCCTTTGTCGGCCACGACCTTGGCCTTGCCCTTACCTTGCACAGCTTACGTAGGAGCCTTCCCCTTGTCTCCCTTCCTCTTCTGAATTTGCTTCGATGAAGAAGCTTGAGGTACAGGTTTAGTCCCTGAGGATGAACCCTTCAGGAACTTCTTTTTGGAACGGGCCACATTGGCCTCTCCTTTTACCACATTTTTGCCCTTGCTTTTCAGCATGGACTCATAAATCTGTAACTCCGAGAGGAGGGTAGTCAGGTTGAACTGAATTTTGTTCATACTCGCATTCGTCCTAAATGGCATATAGCTCGTAGGAAGCGAGTGAAGGATGAACGCAACCTGACTACGCTCGCAGACTACCCCGCCTTTTGCCTCAGCAATATTAAACTGGTTTATCATATCCAGGACATGCTCCCGGACAGACTGACCTTCTTGCATCTTGGCGTTGAAGACGTTCTTCAAGGCATCGTGGTGGAGCTGATAGGACAGGAGTCCAAACATCTCCTACAGGGAATTCATAATCTCCCTGGCAGTTTCCACGTTCTCGTAACGCTTGGCCAAGACTTCAGATAAGCCGACCAATATATAGACTTTGACCTTTTCATTGGCCTTCGTCCAGCGTTCGTGGGCATCCTTTACTACCTGAGTGGCAGTGCGAACGGGAACGGGAGGACATTCCTCCGTTAAGACGAACCTAAGATCTTCTACCACGAGTATGGTATTTAGATTCGATTTCCACGTGGGGAAATTCTCGCCCGTTAGTCTTTCATTTTTAAGCAAGGAAATAATTGAGGAAGACATTGCTGAAAAACAAACAATTGACCGTAAAAGTTATCTTTGCCTTAACCCATCACACAAGCAATACATACAATTGCATCCATCCAATCAATTTTGCAAACAAACAATTAAAGAACCCTAATAAAACTATTGATTGTGTTATGCAACGATGCTTTAGAGGTTTAGAAGAACAACCATCGAAGGGTGATCAGTTGTTCCTCCTCTAAAATGAGACTCTTCTCAGTTAATCTCTAATCCCAGAATAACTCATATTCCATTAGATTTTAACCACCGTTGTTCGGTCAAGGATTTGTTAACCAATTAACTCCTCCCCGTAAGTGTAACCCTCCCACTTTCAGATCTCAAAGGCACGGACCAACAGGCTACCGTTAGGAAAGACAACTATTGGTAATTAGCCTAAGCGATCCTATCCTATTCAGGAGTTCACGGTGTTCCGAATCCTATGATCAGGCCCTCCGAAGGGATGGTTGCTCCAGGGCAACACGCAGGCGGATCATAGGAATCTCACGTTGTGACCTAGGGGTGGAGACCGAGGGATGCGTTGACACGCGTCCCGCTCCCACTTACTATAGTTACTTTCCCCATTCACCTTGGTATTGACCCATGCAAACACTTTCCGAAGGGAGGCCGCGCTAAAACGACACGAAGCCGAGCATGGATCTCACGATGTGAACATACAGGGACGTAGGAGCAAAACTCAATTTAAATTCAGTTTTGTAATTTTCCTCCCAGTCAAGTAACCTATCGGGTGTTTTAGGGTTTGATTAGACCTAGATAAATCCGGCTAAGTCATTTATCTAAGTCTAGTCCTATTATAACTATTATAATAAGACCTAATGTCTAGGTGTATTAAACAAATTTAATTAACCTAGCGACATTTATCTAACATTAACCTGTGATTAATTCAACTCCAGTGTTCCATATCAGTTCCCAGGTAGGAGGTGATCCGTATACCGTCAACTTAAATACCTTCAATCCTTAGACAAAACTTCACTGGTAGAGTTCCCTTATAATCTCAAGAATGTTTGTCCTACTTAGTTCATTAAAACTATTTTAAAACCAAGTAAGAATTTCTAATCCTATTAGAAAATGATCTTAGGTCTAATTAATTTTAACTCATTTAAAATTAATTCATTTTAACCTAAGATCCTATGTGAGCATGCATATCTTGATTATAGATTGACGGTTTCTAATCATAAATTTTAAACTATTTCAAAATTTTAATGATTAGTCCTATAATCATGCATATTATAGTTTTAAAAACAATTAACAATCATATTCTAGTTAATGAAATTAAAACTATATACTAGCATTGCATGAATTTAATATAACTATTATATTAAACTATGGATGTATCATGCTCAATGCAACTTGATTTCCATTTTAATAAATTAACAATTAATTATTGCCAAAAAATGGTAAATCATAGTAGCATGCTGAAAACAATTCATTTTAAATATAACTCTTATATTAAAACTATGTAATTGCATGCATCATTCTATCCCATTTTCATGATTTTAATATAACTCAACTATATATTAAAAAACTCATGAAAATCAATCCATGCATTTCAATCATATATTATAATCTAATTATAACATACATAAATGCATAAGCATGCTTTATAACCTAAGGTGGGATTTCTAATTTTATATGACATCCATAAAGCATATAAAATAGCATATGAACCGATTAATTAGCCCCTAGGATAAAATTAAAGCTTAAATTACAATAATAAAGCAAAATTCTATCCTATTACAGCCTTCTGCAGCCCCGAACCGGACCAAAAACGCTCAAAAAATGCCAAAACTGCTCGAACCAGCTTAAAACTGCTCGAACCAGACTGGAAAACCACTGAACCAGCTTCAAAAACCGCCCAGTCAAACGAAGCAGGCGAAAAGTCAACGAACCGGCTGAAATTCACTGAATCGCGCCTCTTCACGAACCGGACCGCCGGACCGGTCTGATGAAACTTGGACCGCGCCTCCACTCGCGCCTCGCTGACGTCAGCGTGACGCCTGCTGACGTTAGCCCTACCCTCTGTACGCGCGTTCCGTTCGATTTTTCGATTTTTTTTTCTTTTTTTCGAATTTGTGGAAAAACCTGCACTGTTCCAGCCGCAATTCTTCGCCGTTTTTGGCCAAATTTGGTCCCAATCTTCATCGTTCTTGAGCCTAAACTAGACTTGGACTTACAGAGACTCGATTTACAATTTTAATTGCCCAAAAACGCAGGGGCCTTTACATTTGATCGCATCAAAATAATTGTAAATCTAAGGCCAATTAATCTCCAGTTCATAGCAAATTAACATCCATAATGCAATTAAATCCCACCTAAAGCCAACGCAAATTTTAATTCACAAATTTAAATACAGAGAAGGCTCTGATACCAATTGAAGGGATAAAAGCCCTTGCGCAGTGGAAACGTACAGAACCTTAACTCAGTTTTAATTTGAACTAAAATACCAATACGTTGGAAAATTAAATCACAGCAGTAAAATACTATAAAACATGCTGTAGATTTATTATAAAACATGCTAATTTATATTTAGATCTAATCTAAATTGGATCATATTGATCCAAGATCAAGAACACTATACCTTTGAAGATGTTCTTGATCGTTTCGCCAAATTCACCAACGGAGTGCAGAAAATACAGCAACCTTTTTGGAATCTTCTTGCTGAATTTTGTGAACCCAACCACAAGATCTTCACTGGTATTCTCACAGGGAAAAATTGGTTGTTTTCTTGTGGGAGCAAGGCAAAATATTGGGAATTCTGGGAAGTTTTTGTTCTATGTTTTTTTTTTTTTTTTTTTTTTTTTTTTTTGCTTGAGAAAGAAAACGCAGAGAGACCTTCTTGGGAGAGAGGGGGAGGTGTGAGAGAGCAAGAGAGTCGTAAGGGAGTGAATAATCTAATTCAAGATAAGCCTTATATGAAAACGCCAACTCCCTCCTCTTTTTTCTCTCAAACGTGCAAACCCTACGATAGTGGGTAGATTGATTCTTATCAGTTACAAATAACTGATAAGAATATTATTTAATTATTAAATAACATTTATTAATAATTAATTAATTAAGATTACTAATTAACCTTAATAGAATTTACATAAATCACATTTATGTAAACATCCCACATAACCTATAGTTTTAATGTAATGTAATTAAATCACATTTAATTAAATTAAATTAAAACTAAAATATTAATTAATTCATCAATTAATTAATATTATAATTAAATATCATATACTTAATTATATATCTCTCTAATAAACTATAGTTTTAATGTACATCAAATGTGCATTAATTATAACCTATAGTTTTTAATATGAATACAATTCATATTTTAAACTTAACATTCGAACACCTTCAAATGTTTCATTCCCCTTTAGAATTTTACCTCAACACCCCTAGTGAGCTACCGATGGGACCTAATGGATCTACAGATCAGAAGCTCCAACGATATGAGATTAATTGGCTAAACTCATTAACCAAGTTAATCAATGTTCGTTAACTGTGGTTCACTCCACTATAGAACCACAGCTGCACTCTTCTCACTATAAATATATTTCTGTGTCCACGGATATCGACCATCAACAGCAAGTTAGCCCTTCACGTGTGTTCGTACCCCAGCTAGGTCAAATTACCGTTTTACCCCTGGGCTACCTCTTCATCCTTAAGTACCAGTGCTCCTCTAATGAACAACTTGTTTGAGGTCCAACCAACAAACAGAAGTCCCTCTCGTGCCATAGAGAGGGTAGGGCCCATTGTTCAAGACCCGGAGACACCACTTAAGGGAACACACCTCTACTTGCCCTAATATTGGGAAGGAGTGAAATCCATCTTGTAAGACTATGTTCCCAGCTCCCCACTCGGTCTTCTTCCCAAAATGGTAAGCTTATTGAGTCGGCGAACAGGCCACTCTAACCCGTACAAATCAAAGGACAATCCCTCATGGACAGGAGTCCATAATCCACTCAGGATTAAGGCCAAGTTGCCTAGGTCATCCTAGTGAAATAGAAACCGAGCTAACTAACGATGTTACAGTTAGTGGTTAACTATTTCGCGGTCTGGTCTTTGTGCAAACTCATTGCACAGGATACCCCCACTCGCATGTCAACTACATGAACGCGTTGGATCATTACGTTTGTATCATTATACAAAGTGGGCCGTATCCATAGTGTCACCAGGATAAGGTACCCAGCCTTATCCCTATACTACAGACCCTTTAGGCTAAAACTTGAACATCGATCCCCGTATTTCCCTACATACTAGTTGAAGCCTCATTCTATTAGCCTTCGATGTTTAGTTTATTGGATTAGGGTTAATAAGTCAAGATATAATACAAACATGAATAATACATCACTTTTATTAATTTTTGGTCAAATGTACATTTACTATCTACGAGTTTTATGGCATAAAACCCAACAAGGAGTTGGTTTTCCGTTTTCATCAACTAAGGCATAAGTGCCAGGGCAGACCACTTTGCTAATTTGATAAGGTCCTTCCCACACTGGTCCCAGTGCACCCGCGTTGGGATCTCTGGTGTTCTACATGACTTTCCTCAATACTAAATCTCCCTCCCTGAAAATGTGTTTTTTCACTCTCGCATTGTAATACCTGGCAATCCTGTTTTTATACTCTACAACCCGAAGTCGCGCTGTCTCACGATTCTCATCTAGCAAGTCCAAGTTTAACCTCATGGCCTCTTCATTCTCTCTCACACTGAATTGCTCGGTTCTGGGAGAGGGTATGCCAATCTCCACCGGAACCACTGCCTTTGCTTCGAACGAAAGGGAGAACGGTGTTTCTCCCGTCAAGGTCCGAGTTATCATCCGGTATGCCCATAACACTCGTGGAAGTTCTTCGGCCCACAACCCTTTTAGGCCCTCAAGTTTGGTCTTCAAATTCTGTTTGATGATTTTATGTACAACCTCTACCTGTCCATTAGCTTGTGGATGAGCTGGGGATGAACAGCGGTGCGTAATGCCCAAGTCTGAACAGAATTTTCTGAAGGCGACATTATCAAACTGTCGACCGTTATATGAAATGATGGCATTGGGAATCCCGAAGCGGCACATTATATTCCTCCATATGAAATCGGTAATCTTCTTCTCTACAATTGTGGCTAGCGATTCTGCTTCTGCCCATTTTGTGAAGTAATCCAATGCTACTACCGCATATTTGGTCGGTCCTTTCCTTGAGGTAAAAGCCCAATCAAATCTATTCCCCATTGCACGAACGGCCAAGGGCTGATAATGTTCATTAAAGGCTTGGCTGGTTGTCTAGGAACAGGTGCAAACCTTTGGCATTGATCGCAAGATCTCGTGAAATGTCTAGCGTCTTGCAACATTGTTGGCCAGTAATAACCTTGTCTGACGATCTTGTGGCACAGTGACCTTACTCCTGAATGATTTCCACACACCCCTTCATGTATCTCTCTCATAACATAGTTAGCATCGCTTGGAGGAAGGCATCTCAGCAACAGCATCGAGTAGCCTCTTTTGTATAGTTTCCCTTCCCTTAAGACAAAATGTGATGCTCGACTCTGAACTTTTTTAACCTCTATCTTTTCTGCTGGCAGCTCACCTTTTCCTAAGTAGTCAAGGATCCGAACCATCCATGAAGCTTCTCTTGCTTCGGGGGAGGGTTCGGTTTCAATTGATGGGGTGCCCTCCCCATCTGCAGGATCCTCGGCCTTGGGCCCTGGATCCTCGCCCTCGGCCTCTTCTTGGCCACCTGTCTCGAGAACCTCTTTAGTACACACTGTGGGTTCAGACAAAACTTCCACTGGTACAGTCCTACTCAACTCTGTTTCGTAGGCAGCCAACTAAGCGGGCTAGTGAATCTGCAGTGGTATTCTGGGACCTTGGTATTTGCTTGATCTCCCATCTCTCAAATTTGGACAGCAGTTCCTTTGCTTTGGATAAGTATTCACTCATTCTCTGCTCCATAGTTTGATACTCTGACAATACTTGCTTGACAATTAATTGCACGTCGCTCTGAACCAAGAGGTCCGAGACACCAATCTCTCTTGCCAACCTCAATCCTGCGAGGAACGTCTTATACTTTGCCTCATTATTCGTGGCCTTGAAGTTAAATCTCTGGGCATACTCGAATCTCCCACCATCAGGGGATTCCAACAAAATCCCTACTCCACAACCTTTGGTGTTAGAAGACCCATCAACAAAGAGTGTCCAAGTCTGTTTCACCTCTCCTAAACTCAGCAGATTAACCATTAAGTCTGACCCATTCTGCTCGGCCTCAGACATTTGAGGGTCGGCCTCAACTTCGGCAGTTGTTAACTCGGCCACAAAATCTGCCACTGCTTGCCCTTTCATTGCTGTTCGAGGTTTGTAGTGGATGTCATACACACTCAGCTCAACTGCCCACTTCATGAGGTGACCCGAGGCATCCGACTTTTGCAGCACTTGTTTTAAAGGAAAATTTGTCTCAAGACTGTTACCCTATGGGCTTGGAAGTATGGTCGCAATCTTCTGGCCGACGTGACCAAAGCCAGAGCGAGCTTCTCCACTTGGGGGTATCTGGTTTCTGCTCCAACCATCGACTTACTGGTATAGTAAACGGGTCGCTGGAGTTTTCCTTCTTTTTTTATCAGTGTAGAACTTACGGCCGTATCTGAGGCTGCCACGTAGAGCAGTAGTTCGTCGCCAAGGAGCGGCTTGGAAAGAGAGGGGCCGAACTCAGATAGTCCTTCAGTTCCCGAAAAGCTTTTTCGCACTCTTCAATCCATTCAAAACGTGATCCCTGTCTCAAAATTTTAAGAAGGGTAAGCAGCTGTCAGTAGATCTGCTAACAAATCGATTCAACGTTGCGATCCTCTCGTTCAAGCTTTGAAGTTGCTTGAGATTGGATGGGGAGGACATTTGCATAATCGCTCTGATTTTGTGTGGGTTCGCCTCTATCCCCCTCTGATGCACCATGAATCCCAGGAACTTTCCTGACGTTACCCCAAAAGCGCACTTACTCGGATTTAGTTTCATTTGGTACTTCCAGAGTATCTGGAAAGCCTCATTGAGGTTGGCCTCATGGCATTGAGATTTCAAGCTCTTCACCAGCATATCATCCACGTACACCTCCATGTTCTTTCCCAATAAAGGAGCGAACATGCGGTTTACCATCCGCTGGTACTGATAGCATGCAAAAATGCTATCTTTTTCCTAGTAATTTTGGCTAGTTTTGTGCGTTAATTGTGAGCTTTAATGTATTTTTATGTTGATTTTGTAGAAAACAGAGTTCGTGAGGCAAAACCAAGAATTTTACCAATTTTGGGTATAAAAAGAAGACTTTTGGCCCATAATAGATGAGTTGGAGAGAACATATTTGAAGTGGAGGCCCAAAAAGCCAAAAGAAATAAGAAAACAGGCCAAAATCCGCAATTGGGGCTTTTAGAAGGCCTAGTGTCACGACGCTAGGGCTAGAGCGTCTCAACGCTAGGCAAGCAGCGAAGATAATTCTGGAATCGCGACAGCGTCGCGACGCTGTGCCAACTTCTGCAGCAAGAAATCCTAACGTCACAACGTCGCGACGATGTGACGTAGCGTCGCGACACTGTCGACTTGTTCAGCAAGAAATGGTCCGCCCATGCTCCTATAAATAGCCCCCCTTCCTTTGGTTCAAATCATCCCATTTTTGGGGAGTTCTCCCCTAGCTCAAAAGAGAGAAAAAGAGAGTAGAGTTGTGAAGAAAAAGGTGGAATGGAGCGAGATTCCAAGGCTCGGGATTCGAGATGTTCGTGACGAGAGCTTTGGATCAACTTATCGGTTATTTTTTCTTACTTCTTTGTAATTCTTTATTATAGTCTGAGTTAGGCCTATGGATCAAGATCACTTTGGCAAAAAAAATTTCATTTGTAAGTAGATCTTGAGACCTAGGGTCGTTATTCTAACTAATTGGATATTGTAGCTTAAATCTTTGGATATTGTAACAAAGTTCTTCATATTTCATCTATGCAATTCATTCTTAATGCTTTTAATCTCTTGACCATGGATTAATTGATGTGTTGGTCTAAATTGATACTCGACAGAGAGAATTTAGATTAGATCCAAATTGCATGGTTAACAATTGCTAGGAGCACGAGAGTGAAAGAGAATTGTTGGAAATTGATAATGAAGTTGCGTAATGCCATACTTTGATTAACTAAGGAAATAGACACATGAATTAGTTATGTTAGTATGAGATGTGGAGGAGCTTGAAAGAGAATTCCGCTTAAAATTACTTCTAGATTTATGGAATTGAGGAATTGTAGTTACATTCATCCAATTATTTGAGCTACAAAATCCAAAATGCTAGATAGCACCCTAGGTCAAGTCCCCATAATAGGATATTTCCATTTTATTGCATGATTTCTTTAGTTTCTTGTTAGTTCTTTATTTCTTTAAAGTTGAGCTTCTAAATAAAATTAAGCATGATGGTTCTTGGTAATCAATGGACTTAAACCAATTTCCCTGAGGATTCGATACTCGAAATACTTTCCGTTTTAATATTACTTGGGCAACCTTACGCTTGCGGAAAAGTGCAACAAGTTTTTGGCGTTGTTGCCGGGGAAATTGTTATATTTTTCCATTAATATTGAGAATTAAGTGTTTGATTTTAATTTAGAAATTTTATTTTTTTTTATTTTAATTTTTTTAGTTTAAGAAGTTGTGGCAAAAATTTGTGAAGATATAAGGTGGATAAATTGTTTCTTTGAGATTTAATCATGGCAGATCAAGAAGATAAAGCAATCCGAGATTATTTCTTGCCTGAATTTCCATTAAACGACTCCAGAATAGCTTATGAGCCAATCGTTGTTGATAATTTTGAGCTTAAATTAGCTAGTCTCATTCAAATAGTAACAGAAAATGCTTTCAAAGGCTATCCATCAGAGGATCCACACCATCACCTAAGATCATTTTTGGATATTTGTGGAACGGTAAAGATAGGAGGAGTTAGCTCTGACGCTATTCGTTTGCAATTGTTTCCATTTTCTTTACAAGATAGAGCTAGAGATTGGTTAGACTTGTTAATCTCAAATAGCATTCTTAGTTGGAATGATTTAGTTAAAGTTTTCCTTACGAAATTTTTCCCATTAGCTAAAATTACCAAGCTTAGAACTGAAATTGGAATGTTTAAACAATTGGGGGAAGAACAATTGTATGAAGCTTGGGAAAGATATAAGGACATGTTAAGGAAATGCCCACAGCATGGATACCCTGACTGGCTTCAGATATAATTTTTCTATAACGGGTTAAATAGGGATTTTAAGACAATTCTTGACACTGCGGCTGGAGGAAACTTCTTAGCCAAAACTGTCAAGGATGCACGAACCCTGGTAGAAGAGTTGGCCTTGACAAGTTATCAATGGCAGTCTGAGCAACCAGAAACCAAATCTAAGGAGAAACCATGTGAAAATGTTGAGGTGAGTGCTTTAAGGTTGCAAGTCGAAGCTCTAACCAAGGCTCTAAACAAGCTCACAGGATCAGAAATTCCAAGTTTACCTAAGGATGAAGTAAAAATGGAGCCTAAACCTAAGAAAATAATTCAAGAGAAGAAAAACCCTTTGGAAGAGATGCTAGGGAATTTCATAAATGAGACTAGGAATTTGTCAGTAAAACAAGATATAGTCATTAGTAAGATGGAAGCAAAAATAGATCAAATGACAATATTCATGAAGGAGATCCAGCAAGGAAATTTATCTAATGTCATTGCCATGGACCCACAAGAACAATGCCCTGCCATATCTCTCAGAAGTGGAAAACAGTTGAAAGAAGTTGAAAGAAAAGAAGAAACAAAGCCCAGCACTAGAAGGATACCAGATGAGGATGATGAAAACAAACCAGAGGAAGAGATAGCAAGACCAGTGCCAGATAAGTCCTCTGATTCTATTCCTTTAGTTCCTAATCAAATTCCTTACCCTCAAAGATTTCAAAAGAAAAAGTTGGATGCTGAATTTTCAAAATATCTTGATATTTTTAAACAGTTCCATATTAACATTCCTTTTGCTGATGCTTTGGAACAGTTGTCACACTATGCCAAGTTTATGAAGGAAATATTATCCAAGAAAAGGAAGTTTGAGAGCCATGAGACGGTAAATATGACTGTCGAGTGTAGTGCCATAATCCAAAAACATCTACCACCGAAATTAAAAGATCCAGGGAGTTTCACTCTTCCTTGTACTCTTGGTAGTCTGTTTATAAAAAAAGCTTTGTGTGACCTAGGGGCAAGCATTAACCTAATGCCTTTCAGTGTTTACAGGAAACTTGGTTTGGGGGAATTGAAGTCAACTACAATTGTTCTACAATTGGCGGATCGTTCAATGACATACCCTAAAGGTGTGTTAGAGGATGTTCTGGTTAACGTTGACAGATTCATATTCCCTGCAGACTTTGTAGTGTTAGACATGGAGGAAGACCCCGAAGTCCCGATCATTCTCGGAAGACCATTTTTGGCAACTGCTCGTGCATTAATTTAGGTACAGAAAGGAACCCTGACTCTCAGAGTAGAAGACGACGAGGTAGTGTTCAGCCTTTTTAATGCATTAAAACATCCAGAAGAGGTTAGTTCCTGCTTTTCGATTGATTCGGTTGACACTATTATCAATGCATGTGTAGAGTCGGAGTCTCCTGTGGATCATTATGAAATAAACATGCCTGATGTGTTTGGAGACGAATTAATAGATGTTAATCAGGAAAATGCTTTAATTGATAGATCTTTAGGAAGGGAAGAAAAATTATCATTAGATATTTGTGCTCAAATTGATGCCCCTTCCCCTGAATTTAAACAATTGCCTGCTCACCTACGTTATGCTTTCTTAGGAGAATCTTATACTTTTCTTGTTATCATTTCTGCTAATTTAAGTAAAGTAGAAGAAGAAAAATTGTTGGATGTTTTGAGAAAGCATAAATCTGCTATAGGTCTATTAGTGATATTAAAGGTATTAGTCCTTCTATTGTCATGCATAAAATTTTAATGGAAGATACCTTTAATCCCACAGTAGAACACCAAAGAAGATTAAATCCAGCAATGAAAGAAGTCGTAAAAGCTGAGGGGTTAAAATTATTAAATGCAGGAATTATATATGCTATATCTGACAGCCCTTGGGTGAGTCCTGTTCAAGAAGTGCCTAAGAAAGGAGGGATGACTGTTATTAAGAATGAGAAAGATGAGTCAATATCTACTAGGACAGTCACTGGTTGGCGTGTGTGTATTGATTATAGGAATTAAACAAAGCCACCAGAAAAGATCACTTCCCTCTCCCTTTTATCGATCAAATGCTTGATAGGCTAGCTGGGTATCCGTATTATTTTTTTCTAGATGGTTATTCGGGCTATAATCAAATTACGATTGCGCCTGAAGACCAATAGAAAACAACATTCATGTGTCCTTATGGTACTTATGCTTTTCGGCGTATGCCATTTGGACTGGGTAACGCTCCGGCTACCTTTCAGCGTTGTATGATGGCCATATTTTCTGACTTTGTAGAAGAGATTATGGAGGTTTTTATGGATGATTTTTCTGTTTTCGGTTCATCATTTGATAACTGTTTGCATAACCTCTCTCGTGTTTTACAAAGATGCCAAGAAACTAACATTGTTTTAAACTGGGAAAATGTCATTTTATGGTAAAGGAGGGGATAGTTTTAGGTCACAAGGTGTCTGAAAATGGTTTGGAGGTCGATAAAGCTAAAATTTCTGCTATTGAACAACTTCCTCCACCCATTAATGTTAAGGGAGTTCGTAGTTTCTTAGGCCACGCAGGGTTTTATAGGCGTTTTATAAAAGATTTTTCAAAAATTGCTAAACCCCTGTGCAATTTGCTTGAAAAGGATGCCCCATTTGTGTTCTCAAAGGATTGTTTGCTAGCATTTAATCTCTTAAAAGAAAGGTTGATTTCCACTCCTATCATTGTTGTGCCTGATTGGAGTCAACCATTTGAAATCATGTGTGATGCTAGTGACTATGCTTTAGGAGATGTCTTAGGGCAACGTCGAGATAAGTTCTTTAGGGCTATATATTATGCAAGTAGAACTCTAGATAGTGCTCAGCAGAACTACACCACTACAGAGAAAGAGATGCTTGCCGTTGTGTTTGCTTTCGATAAGTTTATGCCCTATTTGTTTGCTACGAAGGTTATAGTGCACACTGACCACACTGTTATTCGATATTTGAGTAGTAAGAAAGATTTCAAACCCAGACTTATAAGATGGATTCTTTTACTGCAAGAGTTTGACTAGGAGATCAAGGATAGAAAAGGTTGTGAGAATGTAGTCGCAGACCATTTGTCTAGAATAGAGCATGAAAAGAATGTTGCAACCTTTCTTATTAAAGAAGTTTTTCCTGATGAGAGATTATATGCTGTTAAAACTTCTTTCCCTTGGTACACAAATTTTGTAAACTTTCTTGTAGGAAAAGAAATACCTCCTGACCTAAATGCTCAGAAAAGAAAGAAATTTTTCCATGATGTGAAATCCTACCTGTGGAATGACCCATTTCTCTTTAAGGTATGTTCGGACCAAATTATTCGAAGGTGCATTCCAGCAGAAGAAGTAGGTAAGATTATACATGATTGCCATGCCTTTCCTTATGGTGGTCATTTTGGGCCAACTCGTACTGCGACAAAGGTACTTCAATCTGGTTTTTATTGGCCTACTTTATTTAAAGATTGTTATACCTTTGTGAAAACATGTGATAGATGCCAAAGGACAGGTAATATTTCTAGACGCCATGAAATGCCCCTAACCCCTATTCTTGAAGTATAACTTTTTTATGTGTGGGGCATAGATTTTATGGGTCCTTTTCCCTCTTCCAATGGATACTCGTACATCTTAGTTGCTGTCGATTACGTATCTAAATGGGTAGAGGCAATAGCTACTAAGGCTAATGATGCACATGTTGTGTTGCGCTTTTTGCATAAAAATATTTTCACTAGATTTGGCACACCACGGGCTATAATTAGTGATGAGGGGTCCCATTTTTGTAATAAATTGTTTGAATCATTACTTAGAAAATATGGTGTCAAGCATAAATCTTCTTTAGCTTATCATCCCCAAACTAACGGTCAAGCTGAGATTTCTAAGAGGGAGATTAAGCAAATCTTGGAGAAGACAGTTCGCATCAACAGGAAAGACTGGGCATATAAGTTGGACGATGCTTTGTGGGCCTATCGGACGGCTTACAAAACTCCAATCGGTAAATCCCCGTATCAACTGGTGTATGGTAAAGCCTGTCACCTGCCCGTGGAGCTCGAGCACAAAGCATACTGGGCTATCAAGAAGTTGAACTTTGACGCAGAGAAGGCTGGGGAACAACGGCTGCTGCAGCTCAAAGAATTAGAATAATTTAGGAGTCAGGCGTACGAAAACGATAAGCTCTATAAGGAAAGAACGGCAAGATGGCATGATCGTATAGTCCAGAAACGTTCTTTTGAGCCTGGGCAGCAGGTTCTTCTTTTCAATTCCCGTCTGCGATTGTTCCCAGGAAAATTGAAGTCAAGATGGTCCGGTCCATTCTTGGTCAAAGAAGTATCCCCGTTTGGATCAATTGAGCTGATGGATAACAGCGGGTTAACTTTTAAAGTCAATGCTCAAAGAGTGAAGCACTATTGTGGATTCAAAGAGCGGAAGGTCGAAAAAATGATTTTGACGGATCCAGGGTGACCATGCCCCGTCTAGCTCAGGACGTTAAACAAGCGCTTCTTGGGAGGCAACCCAAGTGTTTTAAGTTTTTGTAGATTTCAATTTAGTTTTTGTGTGTTGATCCTTATGCTCCCGTGTGATCGATCCTTGTGCAGGAAGCTCGTGAATTCATGACTAGCTTCTCATTTTCTCCTCGGACGATAAATTCAAGACGTTTCAGATTCTCTCGCTTTTTCAGGGCAGTATCGATCTCTCTTTATCTGATTAAATGTTCATACATTGGGGACAATGTATATTTTAAGTTTGGGGGGGGGGGGGAATTTGCTCTGTTTAGGTTTTGCGGTAGTAATGCTTTTGATGAAATAATTGCATGTCGATGATGATGACGTCTGATGATTTGCTTTTAGTCATGAGTCTCTCTAGTTGTTACGAATATAAAAGCATGTCTAAATTCAAGAAATTTTTTTTCTTTGATTCCCTTGCAAAGTATGACGATTCACTTGTTTTATTATGATTTTGAAAGCCTAAATGAAAGTTATATGCTTTAGAAGTTCGTTGTCACTCCAATAGGTGTAAAGTTTGTCTAGATAGCTTTCTTGCGTAATAGTAGTAATATTGAGCTGTGGGAAAAGAAATCCTCTGTTAAAAAAAAAAAAAAAAAAAAAGTTAGTTGCTTGAAAAGAAAAATCGTTATGTCAGCTTGCAATATGCTTAGGGGCAAAAAGAGCAACCTGCGGTGTGATCAGTTAGGCCAACCAAAGAATAAAATTCGGGTTATGGGTCCTTGCATCGTAGTGTGAGAGCTAGTGCCATTAGAATTATGGGCACCTCAGTAAGGTAGTACTTGCTAGATAAGTGAGATGGCTAAAAGGGCGAGCTTTAGTGCCAGTGTAGGAGGAAGATGAATGGAGAAGTGTATAAATGATTCCGAGCTAGTAAAAATTGTAATAAGGCAAATGATGAGTTGTTTTTGCAAGGGAGGATAGGATTAAAATTTTTAAATTTCTTGATGGTTGACTGTGCTTGCTTGTTTGTCTCAATAAGTTTGTATTCATGGCTAGTAGCATGGAGGATAGAGTTGTTAGCATGCAAGTTATGATTCATAAGCATTACTTTATTTTGCTAGGGAAAATTTTTAAATTTCTTGATGGTTGACTGTGCTTGCTTGTTTGTCTCAATAAGTTTGTATTCATGGCTAGTAGCATGGAGGATAGAGTTGTTAGCATGCAAGTTATGATTCATAAGCATAACTTTATTTTGCTCGGGACTAGCAAAACTTTAAGTTTGGGGGTGTGATAGCATGCAAAAATGCTATCTTTTTCCTAGTTATTTTGGCTAGTTTTGTGCGTTAATTGTGAGCTTTAATGTATTTTTATGTTGATTTTGTAGAAAACCGAGTTCGTGAGGCAAAACCAAGAATTTTACCAATTTTGGGTATAAAAAGAAGACTTTTGGCCCATAATAGATGAGTTGGAGAGAAGATATTTGAAGTGGAGGCCCAAAAAGCCCAAAAGAAAGAAGAAAAGAGGCCAAAATCTGCAATTGGGGCTTCTAGAAGGCCTAGCATCGTGACGCTAGGGCTAGAGCGTCTCGACGCTAGGCAAGCAGCGAAGATAATTCAGGAATCGCGACAGCGTCGCGATGCTGCGCCAACTTCTGCAGCAAGAAATCCTAACGTCACAGCGTCGCAACGCTGTTGACTTGTTCAACAAGAAATGGTCCGCCCATGCTCTTATAAATAGCCCCCCTTCCTTTGGTTCAAATCATCCCATTTTTTGGGAGTTCTCCCCTAGCTCAAAAGAGAGAAAAAAAGAGTAGAGTTGTGAAGAAAAAGGTGGAATTGAGCGAGATTCCAAGGCTCGAGATTCGAGATGTTCGTGACGGGAGCTTTGGATCAACTTATCGCTTATTTCTTCCTTACTTCTTTGTAATTCTTTATTATAGTCTGAGTTAGGCCTATGGATCAAGATCACTTTGGCAAAATTATTTCCATTTGTAAGTAGATCTTGAGACCTAGGGTCGTTATTCTAGCTAATTGGATATTATAGCTTAAATCTTTGGATATTGTAACAAAGTTCTTCATATTTTATCTATGCAATTCATTCTTAATGCTTTTAATCTCTTGATCACGGATTAATTGATGTGTTGGTCTAAATTGATACTCGACAGAGAGAATTTAGATTAGATCCAAATTGCATGGCTAACAATTGCTTGGAGCACGAGAGTGAAAGAGAATTGTTGGAAATTGATAATGAAGTTGCTTAATGCCATACTTTGATTAACTAAGGAAATAGACACATGAATTAGTTATGTTAGTATGAGATGTGGAGGAGCTTGAAAGAGAATTCCGCTTAAAATTACTTCTAGATTTATGGAATTGAGGAATTGTAGTTACATTCATCCAATTATTTGAGCTACAAAATCCAAAATGCTAGATAAAACCCTAGGTCAAGTCCCCATAATAGGATATTTCCATTGTATTGCATGATTTCTTTAGTTTCTTGTTAGTTCTTTATTTCTTTAAAGTTGAGCTTCTAAATAAAATTAAGCATGATGGTTCTTGGTAATTAATGGACTTAAACCAATTTCCCTGAGGATTCGATACTCAGAATACTTTCCGTTTTAATATTACTTGGGCAACCGTATGCTTGCAGAAAAGTGCAACAGGTACGTTGCCCCGAGATTCTTCAAACCGAACGACATGACCTTATAGCAGTACAACCCTCGACTGGTGATGAATGAAGTCTTTTCCTGATCGGACTCGTGCATTTTAATCTGGTTGTATCCTGAGTACGCATCCATAAAACTCAACATCTCATGTCCTGCTGTTGCATCAACCAACTGATCGATCATGGGTAAGGGATAACTGTCCTTTGGGCATGCTTTTTTCAGGTCCGTGAAGTCGATGCACATCCGCCACTTTCCGTTGGCCTTCTTTACTAGTACCACATTGGACAACCATTAAGGATAGTGGACTTCCCTGATGAATCCTGCTTTAAGCAACTCATCCACTTGGCTGGCAACAACCTCATTCCTTTCCGAATTGAATGCTCGTCGCTTCTGCTTTACCGGCTTGAAATCTCTGTCCACGTTTAATCGGTGAACCATCACTTCTGGGTCAATTCCCAACATATCTTCGTGTGACCATGCAAACAAATTTGTGTTAGCCCTCAAGAAACCAATCAGTATGTCTCTCTGCTCAGACTCAAGTTTGGTGTCAATGTTTACTCTCCTTTCCTCAGACGTCAGTGGCACCGATTCCAGTTCTTCTGTTGGTTGTCCCCTTGGGTCAGTTCCCACGGCCTCGTCGATACGCGGAACCTTACAATGGTCTCTGAGGTTAGGGTCGGCCTCTTCCCTACCAGGGTGGGCCTCAGCCAGATTCGATGCCTTCTGCTCATACCCGAAGTTTCCTACTGGTTCCTGAACTTACTCCATCTTGCGAACCACCACCGATACGCGGTTTGTACTGGCAAGCACTCTTCCCCACAGACGGCGGCAACTGTTGATGCCAAAATCTGGCCAAGCCACTCACCTGACCTTCACGTGACATCAACAGTGAATTTGTTGAAGACAGGAAAGACGTGACCTGCAAGACCAATCAGAACCACTGCGCACCGGTGTGGTGTAGGCCACCTGCACTCCAATGCCTAAGTCAGATCAAACAGTAAGAGTGTTTTTGGTAGCTAATTTCTGGACCCTTTTTCGGGTGTGGGAGACCCTATTTATACCTGTGTCTTCAATTAGGGCTTTCTAGGCGCTCGGAGGCGATCCTGGGCTGAACCAAGTGGAACTGGGGCGGATCGGAGTAGCAGGGACCGAACCGAGGCAGAAGGAACTCGGCCCACACGAGTGGCCCGAGCATGGGATTGGGTCGAGACGGCCCAATCCCTTCGGCTCGCTCTCCTCCGGGCTCTGCTTCTCGATCAAGCCTTCGTGTTGGTGTTGTGTTGTCCTGCTTAGTCCTTGGATTCTGGGGTGGTCCAGAATCACCCACAACATGTATATTTTTCAAAAACTTGTTTTTGTTTTTGGAAGCTAATTCTTTTTTTGTTTCAAAACTTGACTTGAATTTTTAAAACACGAGGAAAAGGTAGATAATAAAAAACCAAAACTTATGGGTGGAAGTAGTGTTTATATAAGCTTAATTTTCAAAGACCAAAAATTTTAAACCAAATAGTTACCAAATGCGACATTAAATACTAAATTGTTAAATATCGTATTGAATTTTGATGATTGTGTCTATTTAGTCTTTGAATTTTTTAGGCCCTGTTTGATAACCATTTGATTTTTAGTTTTTGAAAATGAAGTTTGTTTTCTCCTAATTTCCTTACATTGGTTTTTATTTTTGTTAAGGACACATTTGAATTCCTAGTCAAATTTCAAAAACAAAAACAAGTTGTTGAAAACTATGTACTTTTTTTAGTTTTCAAAACTTGAATTGAATTTTGAAAACATGAGGAGAAGGTAGATAACAAAACTAAGGAACTTATATGTAATGCCCGTAATTTGAGATAAATTTCAAAATTCCTAAGTTGGAATTAATTTGGAATTTGGAGGGAAATTAAAAAGATTTGAAAATTGGTGAATTTTTAGAAATTTGTGCTAGAGTGGCATTTTTGTAAATATTGAGATAGTTAAGCCAAGCAAACCCTAAGCCATCCTTTTATTTAAAGTCGCACGTAGCCCTAGAGTGAGCCATCAGCCAAGCCATCTTCTTTCCCTCTTCTTCTCCACGTGAACAACAACCCTTTTCTTCCATCTTTTTTCCTTGCACCCGTCGGCTGAAGCAAGCTCTAGCACCCTCACCGGCGACAACACGCAACGGCGGTGGTAGCAGAGCAGTCCAACGACGCGCGACTCCTCCGGAGAACCTCTCGACGTGCAGCAACTGTTTCGGGTAGTTACAATCAGCTTAAGCGCACCGTGGGTGTTTGTTTCGCGTGGGTCTTCTCCTTCAGCGGCATCACCTGCGATCTCTGGTGTGCAAGGCATCGACGTCAGGCGTACAGTACCGATTTCGATGACCACGAGCACACACGCGCGAGCAGCGGGCAGTGGGTCTCACAGTTTTCAGGCGGCGGCAACCTCTCCGGCAATCTCGACGGCTGTAGGCTCTTTTTTTCTGACGTTTTTGGGCGGTTTCAGCCTTGGGTAAGTTGGGTTGAGTGTTTTGTTGATTGGTTTAAGCATATAATCGATTACACATTGAAGTTTAGCCTTTGAATCAAGGTTTTCCAAGTTGTTGGAGTCGAACTAACGGATTTGGATCGACTTTGTTACCCGACCAGCAGCTGTAGGTGACATTTTAACCAGGATTTTGAGCGATTCCGACATTGGGTAAGTTAGATTAAAGGTTTCCTTGCTTGATTTTAGTTGTTAGTTTAATACCCATCCATTGATTAGTTCGTTCGACGGGTTCTCCGCTTAAATTCCGGCAAATCTTGAATGGGTAATTGAGATTCAAGTTTATTAGGTTGGATTTTAAGGTTTAATTGAATACCCATTAATTTTGGTTATTGTTTTCAAGGTACCCATGCGATAGGAGGTTGGATTTTGGCATTAGAGTGAAATTGGGACTCTCGACTAGCAAACTAAAGGTTTATTTGGCTTGCCAAAGTCTTTGAATCAAGAAGTTTTAAAAAGGATTAGTTTGGGGTTAATTAAGTCAAGGTAAGTGGCTTTACTGTTGAACTTTTTAGTTGGAAACACGTGTTTGATTTTCCAAAATTCATGTGTTTTATGTGTTGTTTGGTTATGTATGCTTTTATGAAAAATTGTTCAAAGCATGAAAATTTATTATTATTGTTTGCAGTAGTTGATGTTTGAAATATTTGAGTTGGTGGTCTCTTAGAATTTCATTATATGTATGAGTTTTAAATATTTATGAGTTTTGGGTTTTAAATATTTATGAGTTTTGGTAAACTTTATAAGTGTACATGAAATTGATGTACATTTAGAGATGCCTACACAGGACTTAGGGACATGAAATTGATGTACCTAAGTCGAGGTTTGTGAAATTGATGACCTCCGTAGGAGACACATGAAATTGATGTGTCTAGGATATGCATGAAATTGATGTATATCCTCTCTAATTAAAGTTTATTTAAGAATAAAGTTTAGAGCCACCAAGTAGATATTTGTTTTTTATTTTAAAACGTGTTTAAGCGTGACCCAACCTCAACAGTAGGGTCACTTACTGAGTATTTAAAATACTCATTCTTTTCAAAAATATTTCTTTTTCAGGTAAAGGCTAGGGTAGATGAAAGGCGATTGATGAGAATCCGTTAGGCAACCATGAGAGGACTTGAATTTCATATTTTATTTTTTCTTCCGCTTTAAGAACTCTGTTTTACTTTATTGTAAATTTGTTTGAGAAATTTTCTAGAGGCCATGTACATTTATATTTTAGAAATTATTTAAGAATAATTAAAACCTTTAAAATTAGGGATCCCGAATAAAAGTTTTGTTTTGAGATTTTTACTTAAATATTAGTATTTTTGTTTTAAAATGTTTTTATTTAAAAAGGCCTCCAAAGCATGCATTGCCATAACCGACACGAAAATATTATTTAAGAAGTCGGGTCGTTACATTATAGGTGGAAGTAGTGCTTTTAAGCTTAATTTTCAAAAACCAAAAACCAAAAACCCAATAGTTATCAAACAAAGCTTTAAATATTCAATTACATATTTGAAGTTTCAATTAATTTTGACTTTCGATGAGTCCACATTGTGTAAACATTGTGTACACTATCACTCAAACATGGACAATTATCTAATACTACATTAATACATGCTATTTTTATTTATAATTTCACACAACAATAAGTAATATATTATTTTATTATATAGTAATATATTATTTTATTATATGGGCCTCATATATATATTTTTTAAGTTCAATAATATGTGAGGGTGGGGAATTCAAACCTTTAATCTCTTGATGAATGTTTATATGCCTTAACTACCAGTTCAACGATGTCTCAAATTGGCAACCCACCCTATTTAAATATGATTGCTATGGCAAACAAGCAATAAAATATTGAGTAAGATATCATTTTCAACATCGAAAGTTACTTCATTAAATTAGGAAAAAAGGTTACATCATATAGCCCCCTGAAGTCTAAAAAAAATAAGCTAGAATCCACGACAATAATAAAGAGTATGAAAGAAAATGAAAAGAGCTTTCTATCGATCTCTTCCTCTCTAAATATGACCTAAAGTTCCTATTTAAGTCCTTAAGCATTGTGGTGTACACATTGAACTATGCTAATGCTTCTACTCTAGAGCACTTAGGAAACCATTTAATAACCATTTGGTTTTTTTGTTTTTTGTTTTTGAAAATTATGTTTGTTTTCCTCTAATTTTCTTACTATGGTTTTCATATTTGTAAAAGGACATATTTGAATTCCTAACCAAATTCCAAAAACAAAAATAAGCTTTTTAAAACTACGGCCCCGTTTGATAACTATTTGGTTTTTTGTTTTTGAAAATTATGCTTGTTTTCTCTTAATTTCCTTATTATGGTTTTCATCCTTGTTAAGGACGCATTTGAATTCTTAGCCAAATTCCAAAAACAAAAACAAGTTTTTAAAAACTACTTTTTTAGACCCCGTTTGATAACCATTTGGTTTTTGGTTTTTGGTTTTTGAAAATTAGGCTTGTTTTCTTTAAATTTTCTCACCATAGTTTTCGTTTTTGTTAAAGACACACTTGAATTCCTAACCAAATTCTAAAAACAAAAACAAGTTTTTGAAAACTACTTTTTTTAGTTTTAAAAAATTGGCTTGGTTTTTGAAAACATGGGAAGAAGGTAGGTGAAAAGCCAAAGAAACTTAGAGTTGGAAGTGGTGTTTATAAGCTTAAAAACCAAAAAGCGAAAACAAAAAACCAAATGGTTATCAAACGGGGCTTTAGCTTTCAAAACTTGACTTGGTTTTTGAAAACATGGGAAGAAGGTAGTTGATAAAAATAAAGAAACTTATAGGTAGAAGTAGTGTTTGTAGGCTTAATTTTCAAAAACCAAAAACAAAAAACAAAATGGTTATCCAATGGGACTTATATTTTTTAATTTTTGAAAATTGGTTTGGTTTTTGAAAACATGGAAAGAGGTAGATGAAAAGCAAAGAAGCTTATAAGTGGGAGTAGTATTTATAAGCTTAATTTTTAAAAATCCAAATGGTTATCAAACAGAGCTAAGTTTTATTTTACTAGGACAAATCTTCCATTAAAAGCGTAGAAGACTCAGCAAAAAATAGTTTATTTTTAATTTTTAAAATTCACTAAGAATAACTTAAACTAGACATAAATAAATATAAAATTTACTTCACCTATGCATTGCCATGGAGCCCATAACAGTGAAAATCCCTAGATAAAAGAAAAGGAGAGGAAATCTCCTCAGAATCATTTGCAAGTTGCTTTCCCTTCTTTCGTCCTCAAACCTATGACCTAAAGTTCCAATTTATAGGTCTACATATTGTCATAATGCCTAGGCATTAGGGCACGTAAAAAGAAGTTCGGAATGCCTAGAAGCTAGATTTATTTATTTGGTTAAATTATAAGTTTAGTCCAAGTTTTATAATTGTGTAAAAAAGGTCCTTAAATTTTAATAGGTCTTTAAACCTTAACTTTTGTGTTTAATTGGTCATTAAATTTTAAAAAATATGTTTGACAAGTATATTAAAAGTTCAAGTATATATTAAACATAAAATTAAAAGTTTAGAGACCTATAAAATACTTTTTGAAGTTCAGAAGTTCACGACTAAAGGTGTAATTTAACATATTTATTGCTTTATATATTATGAAGAATATGACATTTTAGCCTGTAAGATTTAATATTCATTCACCTAAAAAATAAATGAAAAATATGTTGTAACACCCTGTGCATTTTGGTGCGATTAATTTCGTGTATTAAAGTTGAAATTTGAAATGTAATTTTTATTTGGCTTTTATTTCGGATTTGTTAATAAAATGTCATTATGTTTGAGTAATTTTTAAATTAAAAGTGTTTATGTTAAATTAAATTTCCTCTCCCTAAAGCTCGTTAAATCCCTAGTAAATTTTTAGTTGGTGAGTGGTTAAGGTTTGGGAAAATTTCATTTTTAACCCTAAACTTTGGGGGTTGTAACAATTTTAACCCTGAACTTTCAATTTCATCAAATTGAACCCTAAACTTAGCAACTTGTATCAATTTAAACCCTGAACTTTCAATTTCATCAAATTGAACCTAAAACTTATCAAATCGTATCAATTTTAACCCCAAACTTGCATAAGTGTCACAATGTATACCTTTGGTTAACTTTCTGTTTGAACCACCATATGTAAATGATTATTTCTTCATTTTTTTTCTTAATTCACATTACACCTGAATTGGTTTCTTATAAATAAAATATTGGAGAAACTTTATTTTAGATGATTTTTTCTTGTTGTTGAGAACTTTGTGAGAGCTTTTTTGCTGCTATCTAAGATTACGAAAATAAAGAAACTTTGGAGGTTTTTTATTTTCCAATATTTTCCGGTTTTTTCTTGTTGCTAAGAACTTTTTGGGATTTTTTTTTCTTCTTTTACTGTTTTTTTTCTTGCTAATTAGAATAATATACAAATGTAGGAAACGAAAATAAAGAAATTTCGAGTTTTTTTTTTATTATTTCTTACATTTGCTAGATTTTTCTTGTTAGCAATAACTTTTTTATTTTTTTTCGGATAATAATGAGAAAAATAGTATAGGATATTTGATTTCTTCTAATAAAAAGTTTTTCCAACAAATTTCTTACAAAAACACTAACTCAGGTGCAATGTGAATTTAAAAAAAATTGTCAATTACATGTTTTTAATAGAAATTTAAATGAAAAGTGTACCAAAGGTCTACATTGCAACATTTATACAAGTTTGAGGTTCAAATTGATACAAATTGTTAAGTTTGGGGTTCAATTTGATGAAATTGAAAGTTTAGGGTTAAAATTGATACAACGTGCTAAGTTCAGGGGTCAAAATTGATTTTTTTCCCTTAAGGTTTTGAATTTTTACGCTGAAGGGAGGGAATAGGTTAGAAAATTGTTATATTTGGATGATCTATTCTTGGGTTTTAGTTATTAAAAAGAAAAGGAAAAAATAAAGGAATAGACACTCAAACCCTCACATCTCTCTCTCACGCGTGTGGTACCCTCCCCCCCCATCTGTTTCGTTCACGTGGAAGACCAACCCCCTCGTCGTCGCACAGCAGCTGTCACCCTGTTTCATTGCAGCCCACCCCCTCGCGCGATATCTTTCTCTCTTTACGGGTCTTTCCCTCTCTCTCCTTGCATTTTGTGTCGCCACCGCTCCTCCTCTCTATCCCTTTCGCTAACAAACTCTTGGAGCAAAATGATGTAAGTTTTTCGGATTTTTTTTATTAATAATGTACTTTAAAAAAAAAAACAAATTTAGAGGAGTTCTGAAAGTATTTCCAAAAATACGGTAGATAAATCGTGTACGTCGGCCGCGATTTCCATAAGTCGTGGGCCGTGGTCATGATTCTAAGGGTAAATCGCGTACCTGGTACGCGACTTCCTTGTTGGCACGCTGACGAGGCACACATCACCAGGTTGGCGATGATTTGGCGCTGATCTGTCGCTGACGTTGCGCCAGCGAAATCGTGTACCAGGTACACGATTTACTTAACGAAATCGTGTACCACGTACACGATTTCGTGGTCCATCAAACCCTACCCCACCCCACTCGTGAAAGCGCCGCGACTGCTACCCCTCGAGCTTTTCTCTCCTTCTCTGCTGTGTAAAAAGTCTTCCGCCGCCGTCCGCCGTTCCAAGCGCCGTCGTCGACCGCCGATCTCTCCGCCACCGCCGCCGCCGCCTCGGTTCATGCCGCCGCCGCCGACCTCTCCGTTCCACTCGGTTAGGTATTTTTTTTCTTTCTTTCATATAAAAACATTATTTTAGTGATAGATTTCTAGTTTATGGATGATTTTAGTGATAGATTTTTAGTTTGTGGACTGTTTTAGTGCTTTCAAACATTTATGGATTATTTGGAACCGATTTGGGTTGTTTTTGGATTGATTTGGGTTGTTATTGGACTGATTTTGGTCGTTTTTGGACTAATTTGGGCTGTTTGAGTTTTGGACTTAGATATATATTTTTATAAGTATATTTTGAACCGATTTGGGTTGTTTTTGGATTGATTTGGGTCGTTTTTGGATTGATTTGGGTCGTTTTTGGACTGTTTTGGATCGTTTTTGGACTGATTTGGGCTGTTTGAGTTTTGGACTTAGATATATATTACTTTAGGTATATTTTGAACCGATTTGGGTTGTTTTTGGATTGATTTGGGTCGTTTTTGGACTGTTTTGGATTGTTTTTGGACTGATTTGATCTTTTGGACTTAGATTTACTTTGTTGGACCTCTTTGGACTTGTTTACTTAATTTTTTGATTTTTTTCGGATTAGTGTGACATATTTTTCATGTTGTTGAAAGAAATAAAAATACCTAATCCACGCGGTTAG